>JAHBCN010003778.1:0-70976 GCA_019359885.1 Listronotus oregonensis | reverse complement strand
CCTCCGACCGTGAAGCCTTAGTACACTTAGTTTCTAGACATGCCTTGTACATTTATTATTATATATTATATAATTATTATATTATAATTAAGACTGGGTATGTATTTGCTTATATTACAGTATCTATAATATATTTTTTCTAAAATAAAAAAATGGAATCCATATGTATACCTACTTAATTATATGTATAATGTGTTTTTGAGCCCTTCCTGTTAGACAAACCACTAGTCGCCACTGGGACCAGGTCATTTATTGCCAGACGTTGACTATGTAAAAATTTATATACCACCCCAAAAAAGTAAAAGAAAAACATCTTAAAGTCGATTAAAATTTACAAATCCCTACAATAAACATGTAAAATGACCAAACGTATATATCCTTAATATAAATAGATGTATTCGATAGTTTAAGGGCCCGGGAGATAGCGTTGTTAAACTTAGCAATGGACTTAGCAATTATTAAAAGTTAACAATGGTTTAGAATGTTTAACAAAATGTCAGATTTTGAGAGGTTGCCTACTAATATCATTGAATAACACTAACAATGACGTTTTGTTAAACATTCTAAACCGTTGTTAACTTCGAACAATTTCTAAGTCCATTGCTAAATTTAACAACGCGATCATCACTCGGCCATAAGTTATTTAGTTTGAAAATAAAGTAATTCTACAAAAGAAAATTACAATTTTTCTATAAAAATACAGTAATTAAAAAAAATGTTTCTTTATCTATGTTAATACGTATCATCACAAAGCAATGGACTCAATCTAGTATTTGTTTTAGACAGGTTTTATAAATATATTAAATTCATCCTAAAATGTCTCAAAATTTTTTTCTAAAGTTTGATCCACCATACAAAGTTTAAAGTGTATATACATTTTACAGGTTGCTACGATAAAAAATACATGCCCAGAGCAGAGAAACCGGATAATGTTGGCTAGCGCGAAAAAGAATCTACAGTCCATGGCCTTCTTTGGCTTGACCGAATACCAAAAAATTTCTCAATACATCTTTGAAGAGACGTTCAATCTTCGTTTTGCCATACCGTTTGAACAAAACAATGCAACAGTATCTAGTTCAACCATCACAAGCTTAACTTCCGAAGAGGCAGCCAAAATAACGGCCCTAAATAGCTTAGATATTGAGTTGTATAATTTTGCTAAACAATTGTTGTTCCAGAGGTTTGAAAAACTTAAATCTAGGGACAGTGACTTCGAGAAACGATTTAAACATTTAGGAGTTTTGAATTTAAAAACTGGTCCCACTGCTTTTGATTGGGATAAACTTGATGATGCAGAGGGAAAGTAGAGTAAATTTAAAAAAACGACTGAATGAATTAAAATGTGTTTGTTAAATTTGATATCCGTATGTTTAATTTGGTTATCTTCTACAACTGGCATTTTAAAGTAAAAAAAAAAACTGAAGAAACTGGGTTTAGACAAGCAATAATAATTTTCGACGCTCGAGGTATTTCAAGAATTTTTATTTTGCGAGATTTGAAGACTGAATGAGCATAGAGGTACATGTTAGAGATGTAACGAATGTTATTTTTTGAACATTCACGAATACGAATATTCAGTTTTCGTTCAAATTTTATAGAAGAATTTGTTATTGTTTGTTTACATTGCTTTATAAATTCTTTTTGTTATAAGTTCTAATGAAAATTTAATTGTAAAGCTTCATTGCCCAAAGTGAAGTAAATACACAAATAATAAATGATAAAGTGAAGACTGATAATGTGATTACGAGGTTAAGTTACTTTTTCTTGCAATAAACAAAAATGAATGAATTTTAATTGTATTAACCTATTATCTTTAATTTTTTTTCTGATATTCATATTCGCAAAACATTCGCAGAAATTTTGCGAATATTCGTTACATCACTAGTACATGTAAAGGTTATGTTGAAGGAACTGGACTGCCCATTTTACTATATCAGTGGCGTAGCTAGACATTCTATGGATGATAGCATAAATGTTCAACAGGAAACAAAAATTCTTGTTTTATTCGCAAGCCTCTGTAAAAGGAAGTTTAGAAATATGTCAGAAGGTACAAACAAATATAATAGTATTTGGTTAGTTTCGTTACATAACATGTCAAGGCCAAATCAATGCTTGTCAAAAAAGTAGTACGAACCCAAGAACAATAGTTCACCACTCAAGACGGAAAGGGTTTTTGTTCTGTTTAAACAAATCAAGTTGATAAGAAGAGTGACTGGTTTTTCTAATTTCCGCCAGTACCCCCGTGCACTTCCATGAGATGTGCGTTTGCGTCTTAATTGAAACTCTCTGTTTATATAAAATATAAACTTGCCAATTTTGACCTGTTATATTTTGACAACGGGAAGTTAGAAGACAATATAAAAGGAAAAGTTTTAGTATACTTTTTTGTTTTAAAAAGTAAAATCCAAATCCATTGCATTTATTTTAGAAATAATTAGGATGTGTAGCTAGTGATATAGACATTACTCATGTGTAGATAAAAGGACTGCTGAATTTTTATAATATTATTAGCCATACGTTTTTTCCTTGTGTGCCATAGCATAAAATTTATTATTACTTCATATCAACAAACAATATTTTTGTCTTTACGTAAATGTGGTAATTTAAGGGATAAAGGCTAATTCCATTTTAACACCGTACAGCGTTTGTCTGAATGATTTGTATCGTCAAAACGAAGCGTATTTTGCGATTCAGATGTATATATGTATATATATATATATATATATATATATATATATATATATATATATATATATATATATATATATATATATATATATATAGATATATATATATATATATAAATTTTTTCGTTTTTTTAATCGGAGGCAGTTTTAAAATATGTATATTTTTCGTGTAAAATGAAAGAAGATAAAATATGTACATATTTGGTGATCTATTCTGTCTAATGTAAAAATATTAGAAAATATGCTTTTATGTATTGTTCTTGTAAATTGCAGATTTTGAGATTATATTTTTACAATCCTACAGTTTTGTAAAAAAAGTGTTAAAATTTAAATATATTTACACAAGCATACATGTAATTATATGGGAAGATACTGCAAGCAGTAAGGTATATATTCCAAATTTTGAGAGTTTAAAATCAATGGTTATTTTTTTTTAATAATTGCAAATGTTTTTAATTCTGTCTCTAAAAATTTGGCAATGCTCATATTTCTGACGCGTTGGTGTCCCTAAAGATGACACTAAATGCGACAGTGGTTGCACCTTGTTTTGACCTAATAAATTAGGAAGCTAACTTGTTTCTAAGAAATGTAATAAAATAAAACTAATTTTTTTTAAGGAAGTGTCAGCTGAAGAATTAGCGTGACTATTGAAACCAAATACACTAATTTTTGCCTTTTCTGTGGTTTCTGTTTTACGACTGCTAACTTTCAACTTTTTATTTGTTGTCTAGCTTTTCTTGTCGTAGTCTCTTTCTATTTTTTTTCTTTTTCCTGCTGCTGCTTTTTCTTTTCTTTTTTTTTCCTGTAATATTTCTTCCATTGTTCTGAACTTGCTACATTTGTAAGTCTTAATTTAGGGGTATTTTTGTTTTTGTTTTAATTCTGAGGATTTGGCCAAAATAGTATTGTTTTAAACGGCGACGGTATATCTAGGCACATTTTTTGATATTTTAGATACACATTTATTCATTTCTATTAAAGCATTACTTTCAATTGGATTTTTGTAATAGTTGTATTTTCTGTTCAAGCATTATCGATATTTACCTCTGGTGTTAGTATAGCTTGGTCTTTGTTCTTTTCTAACTCAAGGTATGTTTATCACTGGACGGGATATCAAATTTGTTTTCTGTCGATTTCTTGTCGTTTTTGTCGGTAGGTACGTCGCCGTCATCTGCTTTTTTACTTCTTTCTTCTTCTGTCTACTGAACTTATATCTTTATGGTTATTATTAACTGCATCTATTTCTTTATTGTTGCTTTCAATTACCTGGTTTTATTAGGATCAAACGTGATTTTTATTATTTCCAAAACATCATCTCTACCTTCTGTTGTTTTAATAGATGTTTCTTTTTCATATCCAGTAACCATTTCACCTGAAAGTGCTCTGTTAGTCCGTGAAATGTCCGTTTCTAACATATTAGTGTCAACACGTTCTAACTCATTCGCTGATATCAATGTTTCCTCTATTTTTTTTTGCTTCTGCTAGCAGATTTTCATCACATAAATTTTTATTATCGTCTCCATCCTGAGCTTCATGGATTATTTCATATGTTTCTTTAGTATTTTCTTTAGTCATTAGCAGCTTGTAGATTAGATAATTGTTTCCATAATTCAAACATTGACATATCCTCTAATGCTCCTTGCCACTTAGAATTTTTTCTTTGGCAATCTTTAAATTTTGTTACTTTGTTAAGCCCAATGAAATTTTCAGTGAACTTAAAATAATCTTTACTAAAGGCACATTTATTTTCCAAAGTCGACCTAATGGTTTCTAATAAAGTTTCCGTTGTAATTAGCTTCTGATAGTTTAGGGCATTAGTAACAACTGCTCGAGAATTTGCTAAGTTCTGTGATGTCCTATTACTAGCTGTTTTTACAGACATACTATTTGCTATAGGTTATAATATCAACTTTAACTTTTCTGGGTCATACTCTCGATTTTTTAGCAAAAATACTGCGGAAAATGATGTACCGCATGTAAAGTCCAAAAAAATGACTCCTGGACCATAACCTGATAAAACAGCTGAAAAAAGTGGTTACCCAGACATGCGATATACGTTTTTCAGTGTATGTTTACGTCCTGAACTCGATTTCGTGGTCAATTTTGCTTCAGCACACACCAATCTTCAGTAAATTGCCGAAAACCGTCAAAATTTCGGCTTTTAAGGTTAGAAAAAAATTATGAGCTGATGGCTAAATTTTGACCACGGATTCGTATTTAAGAGGTAAAAATAAATTGAAAACCATATAATATTACATCTTTGGGTACAATACTTTTTTTGAAGGGTGGTGTTATCGAAAGTAAATATTACGCAAAAACGGATTCTTCCCATGTAATGGACCTTAAATTAATTTTAAATTACATGCAATAGGGTCTAAGATCCGAATTGGGAACGATCTTCGCCCATCTGCTAACCAGATGATTTTTTTTTTATTAAATATGTTTTGTAAAAAAACGTATTGCAAATGGATTGCATAAAAAATCATAATTAAGGCGATGAATAATTAAAAATAAATTTGAAATTTTTTTTGATACCCCACTTTAATATGTCAATTTTTACTTTTTTATTTTACATAACAGTATTAATATAACAATTTAAAAAAATTTCCTTTCATAAATAAAGATTTTAAAAATTTTTGAAAGGACCCCGCAAAAATCTTATGGAAATTGGGTCCCGGTCAAATTGGCTGAAGATTTAGTATAGTATTCCTAAAGGTGTTCTGAGCAATAGTCTTCATGGGCACAAAGCCCAAAAATGGATAGTTTTTTGGTTATCGCGCCTATAAGGTGTAAAAATCGTACTAAAAAAATACTATTATTTTCCTTTTATTTTATGTTTACGAAGAGATGCCTTGATGTTTCTTAGGCCTAGAACAACGATCCTCAATGTTATATGATAGAACCATATTAAAAATAACCAGGTAACCTTATTTTTCAACCAATTTCCAATTAATCTCATTTTTCTTGTTTAAATATTACCTTTTGAACCCTGCAAAAAAACTTTCTTGGATTTCAAGAAAAAAAATATCAGCGAAAGTAACTAAAATAAACATTCAAAAAATTAATTTAATTGCAGTTTTGCGGGTTTTCAGCTAATTTGACTGGAATTTCCATAAGATGTGTACGGAGTCCTTCAAAATTAGAGAAATTATTAAAAATATTATTTATGAAATTGAAGAAAATAAAATTAGTGGTATATCAGTACTGTCATGTAGAATAATAGTATATTAAACAACAAGGTTTGAAAACGACTCTTTGCACACGGGCGAGACAAATTGATGGACCGAGACGAAGTCGAGGTCTAAATCTCCGAGTGTGCAAAAGGTTTTCTAACGAGTTTTACGATACTTTATACGACTGCAAATAAAAAAAAACATTTTTTGTGTAAATTTTTATTTTAAAAACAAACGCAAAACAAAAATAATGAAAACAAGAAACTACAGACTATAATTTAGCAAACAGGAAACTTCATAACTATTTTTAAAATATTAATTGTAATGTTTACTTCTGCAGGAATCGTCGCATTGTTGATCGACTTTTTAACGATGGAGACAACATTTTCTGGCACCTTGCTTATACAGTTCTCTGTCGTCGGCATATTGCAGTTTTCTTGCGGCACTTCATTACTCAATTGCTGTTGTGGCTGTGCCGCAACAGACGACACAGAGGAAGAGATCCTCTCTGAAACATCCATTTTATTACTAAGCGAGTCATCTATATAACTTTCGGCGACTGAGCTGGATTTCCATCCACCATGGCGCTTCAGAGCCAGCAAATCTGATCCAGAATTCACCAATATTGTGGCTGACGACCGCCTAAAGCAATGCCCGGTATAGGCTTCTGGAGTTTCCAACATCAAAAATTTGGCGATGTCTTTTGCCATACCGCCAATTTTGTTAATTCCAATGTTTTGGCGAGTGCATTTTCCATTTTGATAATTAAGAAAAAAACGATCTGTTTGCAGGAGTGGAGGTCGAAGGGCAGAATACTTTTTAAGATGGTGTAGAGACTTCCTGACACTGTAAATGATCTCGGCATCTTCGTTTTGGTATTCTCTAGTTTAATTAACATTGCGCTGCCAAAATCCGTCATATTTTTCTTTTTAAGGAAGCACAATTCTTCTCTTCGGCATGCCCCAGAGAGTCCGACTGCCACCACTGCCTGAAACAAGAAAAAATACCGATAAGTCTTTAGTTTTATTCATTTTAAGTAAGTACTTTATGAAACTAGCACTATTTAAAAACAGAATTGGGTAACCCTGCCTACTAAACCTTCTCACTATAAAAAATGACACCATAAAATAAATAAAATAACTGTGATGCCTACCTTGATTAGCAAATATTTCTCGTCTGAAGCGTTCTTTAGGAAGCGGCAAAAATCATTCTCGCTAAGAATTTTGGACTTCTTTGGCACATAGTTTTCTGATTTTCTTTTTATTAGGGCCTGCAACTTCTGGTATTTCCAATATCCGTATTTTGGTTTGCCCTCAGGGTTGATTTTAGCATGGAAAAGGTGCTCCATAATGTTGAAGACTTGTATTTGTTCGACAGCTCTTCAAAGTACACCAACATAACATTTTCGGAAAACGTTTGTACGTTATTTGCTTGTCTCCACTTCATAAATCGATGTAACTCGGCTTCATATCGATCTCTTGACTTTGTTGGAAGTAGGTTTGACGAGATTAAACTCGCTTTTTTAGAATTTCTTCAGAATCGGACATTTTTTCGCGAAATCAAAATTTTTTTGTATCTAAATTGGTATCTAATCAACAAAACAAGAAAACTATGACGGTTGCTATGGAATAAAGCCTACTTTGAGTTTTCTATATTTTTGACATAACAATAAAAAACCATAATAAATCATATTGAAAGACAGAACCGTGTGCAAAAAAAACATATTTTCCTTGCACACATTGTGCGCAAAATACAATTTTCAAAGCTTGTTTAGCGTGTGCAAAACCCCATTTTCTAAAGCAGTCGTATAAAAAAATATGAATTGATATTATACAGGGGGTATTAATTTTTTTTAATAATCATAGCTTTGGCCATGATTTTTTAAGCAACTTATTTGCAATACATTACTTTACATGCTATATTTGATTAAAAAAAATAGTTTTCGTCCGGTCTGCAGATGGGTGAAGGTCGCCTCTAATTCGAATCCCGTACTAAGACACTTTTTTATTGGGATATTAGTACAATTATCAAGGTCTGCAATGCTTTGTGTTTTAAATTAAAACGAATTATATTTAGTTTGTATTGTATATAAAAAAAACTTGTAATTGTAAAGTAAAAAACCTTACTTATCGGACAATAACACCCTGCGTGCTATCAAAGGTAGCAAAAATATAATAATTGTATTTTATACTTTGCTTGTAACTTTGCTTATAAATTGTAGTTAGCAGTGACTAGTAAAAGCCTCTTCTGTTTTTCTTGCACCTGAATTCTTAATTATATTAATTATTTAAAAAGATTTAATTTTTTTTTGTTTAATAAGCCGGTTTTTTATTTAGTTAATATTCATAAATAAAATTCCTGTAAAAAAAGATACAAGAAAGGGTACTAGGTCTTTTGTTTTACTAGTTTGCCCTAAATATAACTTAAAATAAAGATTATCGGCCGAGTGATGATCGCGTTGTTGAATTTAGCAATGGACTTAGCAACTTTTAAAAGTTAACAACGGTTTAGAATGTTTAACAAAACGTCACTGTCAGTGTTATTCAATGATTTTAGTAGGCAACCTGTCAAAATCAGACATTTTGCTCAACAGGATTATGTAGAACTAGTTGTCCTAGTTAACCTTCTACGTACTTTGCTTTACCTTGTACTGTTTCTTCACATTTTTTCAACTGAAATATTTATTTGAGGTAAGGGGTCATCCATAAATTACGTCACGCCGTAAGGGAGAGGGAGTGTAGAGGATTGTGACATTGTGTGACAAGGGGTATGGGGGAGTCATCAGCTTTGTGATATCACATGAAAAAATCTGAATTATTTCAAGTATTTGGTTTGATGTTAATTCTATTAAAAAAAATATTTTAATAAAAATAATAGAAAAAAATGGAATTACTGTTTTGATTATGTTTAGATTTAAAATTTCAGATTATGTGACGTCACACTAGGAGAAAGGAGTTCTCACCAATTTGACGAGTTGTGACAGGGACGGGGAGGGGTCAAAAAATAATAAAATTCGTGTGACGTAATTTATGGATGGTCCCAGTGAATAATAAAGTTTGACTTTTAATCAATAGTAAGGTAGTAACATATTTGTAACATTATGTTTGACCATTTTGGATTACAAATATAACAAAAAAAAAACAACGGCTGTTAATTAAAAATTTGTTGTTTAGGATGTTATTCCTTAAATATTTGCACATAATATCTAAATTTTAATGCAATAAAATTTTAGTTATAGGTGTTGCTTTTTGTGTAAAGTATTATTGATTTTATATTTATAAACAACAAATATGTAACCTTTTCACATTTCACTTTTTTTGAATCCTCCAAATTTCTGTAGAATATTTTAACAGATGTTTGAGATCGATACTTTTTAAATTGCGTTCTAATTAAAAGTTATATTTGATCACTCTTTACCCAAAAATGTTAGGGCACATTTGCATTTGAATTAAACTTTGGAAAAATATATTCTAAACACTGACAAATGAGTACTATTTTCTTTTTATAGTATCATTGTGCCCTTATGCAGTATCTGCAACACTTGTATTTGGGCATTTTAGGGAATGCCAAACACGAATATTTTTTTCTCTAGCCTGTAGGTATGCCTATAATAAACACGATATTTTTTGCATCCAATGCAAATGCACATGTTATGGGTGAATACACGCCATCCAAGTTTTTTTAGAAAATTATTTTCTCTGCAATATTGGCAGCATCTAGGTTAGTTATACTACATAAACTGTTTGGATCGATCCTATAACCGATTTTAAAATCAGTCTAATTAAAACGAACCTCCTACAAACCATATATCTGAGGTTTATTCAGTTAGTTCAAATCGATCAATTTAGTTCTCTGCACCACTGAAGTCGATTGTCAGATCTATATCTATTCTAAGAACACTTTTTAGTTATAATAGCGTTTAAATGCCAGGTGAATATTAAATTTCCAACATACCTAGGTAATTCGTGATATATAACAATGTAAGAAATATATACTCTATAATAGTCATCAAATGCAGTTAAACTGTAATTGATGCAAACATAACTTTAAAAACAAAAATTGAAACTACAACATTAAAATCATTTTAGAACTTGAAAAATGGTGTTTAAGTTGTCATCTAATATTTTAAAATATTTATTTCCCTTCCTTTTTTCTTAATAAGCGGAGTCCCAATGCAGAAACTCGAATTTTAGACAAACCATATATGTGTTTTATTGACAAAGGGGCTTAAAAACTTGATTGTTAATAGTCAATAAAAACTAATCTACTTGTTATTGCTTCTTGCTATTGCTAAGTCATTAATTTAAAATACTTCCTAGATGGCCAATCATTTCACTTGAATGCTTTAATGTTGTGAAATTAAAGTAATTTTTTTTTTAACTAATTTTAAGCCAAATATCAGCAATGCAGAATAATTTTTAAATAATTAATTGTTTTTCTGATATTCTTTTTTTCTCTTATAGTTTGTAACGTTTAATTTTTTTCTTTTAATTTTAAGTTTGTTAAAGTTTGAATTATTTTTGTAGAATAATACAAGAATAGTCCGTGTTGATGCATGATTTAATAAAAAATGGTAGCAATCAACATTAAGCTGTGAAGTAATTAAAACCAAAACTGTCCAATTAATTCTGGATATTCTATTTTTTTCGAATCTTTGAACATATACACTAACGGCCAAAAGTGGAGAAACAATTCGTTTTAGCCAATAATCTTATATAAACAATTTTATATTAAAATTGATTTTGATGATTTTATATCAAGGCTCATTTGTACTTTTTCGTAGAGTAAATTAATTCAGATAAACAGGAGTACTGTGGAAAATAAATATTTATATTCAAATTTCACAATGACGAAAATTGAGAAACAAAATATTTTTTTCTTAATTATTTTAAATGTATTGGTCATATACAGTCCTTGACACTAGTAATGTGTGGCATATCCTTTATTCTTTATTACTTCAATACAGCGACTTTTTATGGAGTGGATTAAGCTGTGAATGTAGTCTTGTGATATGGAATTCCATTCTTCTGAAAGTGCTCTTAACAAATCATTGTGGTTTTTAAATTTTTCTTCATTTTTTTGCCAAATTTTCCTGCCTAAATGTGCCCAAAGGTTTTTGATGGGGTATAGGTCAGAGCTCTGTGCAGGCCACTTTTTGACCACTTTCGCAGTGTGTTTGGGGTCATTATTTTGCTAAAAAGACCAACAAAGTGGCATATTTTCTTCAGCATGAGGAAGCATATGGTCTTTAAGAATTTGCAAAAACTGAAACTGGTCCATTTTACCATCTACTTTTACCAATGGTCCCATTCCCTAACCAGAGAAACAGCCCCACACTATAATATTCCCACCTCCATGTTTTACCGTTGCCCTTGTATAGAAAAAAATACCTTAAATCCAGTCTTGCATGCCATTCAAACAAGCAGAACTTGCTTTCGTCGGAAAAAAAGCACCGTTTTTCATTTTTGAGGTGTCCATTCCAAATGGTCCTGGGCAAACTGCATCCTAGCCGCCCTATTCCTCTTGGATATCAAAGGTTTTTTCGCTGGTCGACGTCCGTAAAGACCCATTTCAATTAACCGACGGCGAATGGTTCGCAAAGATACTTTAACTTCCGGTATTTCTTTTTTGATTTCTTCAGCAGACATGAAAGGATTTTTAGTTGGCCAACCTTTTTATTTTTCTCTCTGTCGCTTTGTCAATTTTTCTTGGCCTACCCATCCTGGGATGGATAACTAAAAAAGAGCAATGGTTTTGCAAACTACTGATCTATGCCTATTAATTTGTCTTGCAATATCATTTTGTTTAACACCAGCTTGAAACTTTGAAATAATTAAATTTTTAAGATCAGTACTAAGGTCAATTCCACGAGGCATTTTGCACAGTGTAACACAATATATCAACAAACATTAAAACCAAACTGAAAATAAGTTTAGATTCTTTTAACAGCGGAAAATAAATGCCGTTAGAAATGTTTCTTCACTTTTTTTCAGAAAAAAACTTTAAAAACAATTTTTTCTGCTAATGATTAAGGTAAGATAAAAAATGTTGAAACATTTTTCAATAGCATTAGCAAAGATTAATATAATCCAGTAAATATTTTTACAAGTTTGTTATATTTTTAATATTTATTACCATAAAAGTAAATGTTTCTTCACTTTTGACCGATAGTGTATATATACTAGTCTTTTAGTAAACTCCGTTTCTTCCTGAAGATCCTAGTCACTTCATGAAGCGTCGGCATATGGTGTAAAATAACCAAGCTACACAACCTGACGCTGTTTTATCATATTGTGTCGAAACATAATTTGACTAAATGTAAGGATTGGCATTTCGAATAAGCGGGTTAGTTCTGTATTTATCATTAATAAAAAGTACGAAAGTAAATCTTTAAAATTAAGCAGATCGGGGTATATACAATCTAATAAAACAGCGCTGGCTCTTTTTGATAAGCCTTGGCATATTGTGTAGCTTAATTATTTTACATCATATGCCGACGATTCATGAAATTACTCCGATCTCGGACTACAACATATACACTTTGCTAGTTTTACTATACTAGCCAAGGGGCTCATATTGTTATTATTATTTTTTTTCGGTGTTACTAGTAATTATTGTTAAATGTAAAAGGAGTAATTTCTACACAATGCTTTGTATGGACAGTTTTTTTTAATAATAAGATTGATACATGTAATAAAAATGATTAAAATAAAATTACTTTTTTAAAATTAAAGACACTTAAGCATGTTTATAAATTTTATATTTTTGGATTGCTATCGTGCCATCATATGTAAGTTTTTATTAATGGTAAGTGGTAATATTATAGCTTATAAATAATAAATTAAATAAAAATTAATGATTAAATGCAGTTTTAACAAGCATAGTCTGTGGTACTGTAGAAATTGTGGAAACGTACAACAGTTTTGAAAATAACTTTATTATTTATGTACAGCACGCTTATTTTATATTAAACTAATTACTATGCTAAAACTATTATAATGATCTCTCCTAATTTCTCATTTAATGTTACAACAGTAATAATGCATTAAATATATAACGAAATTTCTTTAGAGGTAGTAAAAGTTTTTTTTTGGTTGATAAAAGTTCAGGTGTATCGTAGTCGGTAGAAACATGTAAAACCTACGAGGTTATTACAAACCGACACATAGGCGGGTAAGATGAAATAATAAAGGTCCTGCGATATTCCAAAAATTAATTATTTTTTGACGTCAATTATTTATTTATTATAATATTATCATTTTTTATTTTTAACTCAAAAGTTAATATGTATTAATGCTTTCTTTACCACTTAGTATCAAAAAGCATTAATTAAATTTTTTGTTTATATTCTAGGATCTATAATACAAACAGAAATGTAGAGTAAAAACTTGGTTTAAAAATTATTGTTGTATTATATGTTTGTTAAAAGATACGTATGTAACTTTAGAATTCTTTAGTAAATAGTGTAATAAAGTGTATCAATTGTACTTTTTAGTAATTATGTTTTTGAAATAAACATGGAATTTAGGATGTAGGACTAAAATTATTCATGTATTGTTTAGTTTTTTTATTGACATTATGATTTAAGACCTACAAAAATATACCAAAGACTTTTTATTTTTAGTTAGGATTTTGATGTATAATTAATATCTACCATTATTAGTGCAATTATTATTTTAAAAGTTTGGAGATTAGCATGTCATATTTTTAAAACAACATTCTGTCGTGGAAAAAATGTCATCTCAAAACTCATAAGAAACATTTTCGACAATCACGTTTAAGTAATAGTTTAGTAAATGAAGTCCGAAGAAACCTCAAACCTGAAGATCAGGTTGGGCCGTCACATTTTTTTTCTAATTTGCAGGAATTAATGTATACAATAACCTCTGAAAATATCATATATAAAAAAATGTCCGCAAGGGCCTGAAAATGGCCCTCAAGAGCCCGGTAATCCGTTTTTTTAACTAATTTGGTCGATATGTCCGGAAATATGACACTTACGCAATTCGTGTTTGGACGAAAATGAAGAGCAGTTTATTAGCTGCAAAAATAATTTCTATCACTTTTGTCAAAAATTTGATAGTTTTTTCAATAATCGGCCATAAATGCGCCTTATTTTTTTGCACCTGATCCGTATCTTGAAAGGTGCTTTAAGCTAGTTGCACTTCCAAAAGGACGGACTAATTTTTAAATAACTCACGTAAAAATGTATATTTTTGCAGGATTCAAAGTTTACATGTGTAGCAATAATATCTTGTTACTGTTTCCTTTTTTTTGTTTCTTTAGAATATTAAAAACTCGAGCCAAAGTTAGTTTTTGCTCGATATTTTGACCTATCAATCTGTTCATATTTTTTTTTAATAAAAAGTAATTTTACCGTATCCTTTTGCATGATGGGGCTTTGAAAGGTATTGAATTCATTCCGAAAGACTTAATAAATATTTTTTGTGTATTTTTATAAACAACGTGTTTTTCTGAGGGCGGTTCTTTTAGGTTTCCGGAGTTTTTAAAAATGCTCGGGTTTATCGCTAATTAATATATATTCAAGGACCATATCGGCTAACAACGCACATCATTTAAAAGCTTAGATTGTCCCCTTCTCGATAGCACTCTTTTTTTTTCCAATTTTTTTAGTTTTCCGGAAAATCGAGGCAATTCTTGTCCCAATAAAGACTCGACATTTTTTTTTTATGATTACTTTCTCTTCGTGCTCAAATTTTTAAGCTTTACAATTGTATTAAAGATCAAATTCTGACCTTTTTATCAATATATGTTTACATAAAGTACTTTAATAAGTGCACGACAAAAAAATTCTGCCTTTTAATTTTTTCTAAATAATTGAGTTATTTATTATTTTATTCCGTGCGCTACAGCGCGTGCACCCACATTGGCTTCAATACTTTCTGCTTTTTTATTTATTTATACAATCTATGTAAATAGGATTGTAAATTTTGAATGCATACTTTTATTAATCAAGAAGAAAGTGTAAAAAGTGAAAAAAAATGCCTTACTTTTTATTTTTGTTTTCAGAGAAAACGTCTTTAGAGAAAAACGTGGCAATATTTAAATTTTTCCAGTTTTCTTTTTTGGAACACAAGGTAAGGGTTTATTTTTGTTATTCAAAGTTACATAAAGATCATTTATTTATCGTTTTATTAATATCATATATATAGCTGGTAATTCACAGAACAGACAATTGGAACAAAAATCAAAGACTGGGCTTTGTTGGCTTGTTCTTTTTTTCTCTTGGGGCCTTGGAGATGGTCAAATCTTTTTGTCGAGTCTTTACAAAGTGACTGGATAATTTAGCTTGCCATTATTCATTGGGAGTACTTCAGCCTACACTTCATATGCATTTTCAGAAAGGATTTCTTCTGTAGAAACACATGGTGGTTGGCCTTTCTCATCTTGCTTACATCTATTAAAGTTGCTAATCCACGTGTTACCAACGTCTTCACTCAGATCTTCGTTATAAATAAAACATTCCATAGTACCAGAATTTACTTTGACTTTCATATTTCTGCCACAAAAATAAAAGGCAACAAAAATTAGACTTTCCTACAGTAAATAAATGATCTTTATTAAACTTGGGATAACAAAAATTAAAACTTTCCTTGTGCTCCAAAAAAGGAAACTGGAAAAACTTAAATATTGCCCCGTTTTTCCCTAAAGACGTTTTGTCTAAAAACTAAAATAAAAAGTAAGGCGAAATTTTTTTACACTTTTTACATGTTCTTGATATACATATAATAAATGTATGCATTCAAAATCTACAATCCTATTTACAAAGATTGTTTATGGTCCTTGAACATTTATTAAGGCCCGATAGACCCGAGCATTTTCGAAAACTCCGGAAATTAAAAAAAAAACCGCCGTAAGAAAAACAAGTTGTTTATAAAAATACACAAATTTATTCATTGAATTTTGCAGAATGTATTCAACACCTTCCAAAGCTCCATAATCCAAAAGAATTCGGTAAAATTACTTTTTATAAAAACAAATATGAACAGATTGATAGGAGGGTCGAGAGATATCTACCTAATTAGTTAAAAAATGGATTTCCGGGCTCTTGAGGGCCATTTTCAGGCCCTTGCGTACATTTTTTTATATATGATATTTTCAGAGGTTATTGTATACATTAATACCTGCAAATTAAACAAAAAATTGTGACGGCCCAACCTGATCTTCAGGTTCACACCTTCGTTTACTGTACTATAAAGAATATAGTACCTACCTGCGGTTTTTAAAATATATAAATAATATTGCATTATTTCTATTATGACTCTAAAAAAAGAATAATAACCTTTACTTTTGCATAAAAAGTAAGCTAAACAACGAAATTATAACAAATATCATTTTCTCATTAAATAGGGTGACGAACACGAACCAAGAATTTTTTTGAGATTCCATATAAGCTTCACAATTTTTTATTATTTCTAAGTTTAATGTTTAAACTTTTAAAAATTGAACCATTATTTTTTAGAAAAGTGTACCTATTAAATCTAATAAAAATATACTTTTTAAAAATTCTTGGGCTTTTAATGAATTTTCGTATCCTGTGGGAATAGAAGTGTATTCTTGTTCCCCGTGTCCAATTAATCCTGATGTGTTAAAAAAAAACCTCAGGAACAGTCCTGGATTTGTCAATAGGCCATATTGGCCGCGACCTAGGGGCGGCAGATTTTAGAGGAAGCTCACTTAATTTCAGAGGATAAAAGTCAAACAAGTTCACCCGTTGTCTTATGTTTTTTATACTAATACGTTAAATTATCATAGAAACTCATTCGTATCGAAAATTATCAATCCCAGGTATTTTTACTGTTTATAATACAATAGCAAAGCGAAAAAACTTTGACTATTTTGAAGAAAAATCAATTGAGATAAGCACACTTAAGCAATATCAAGGTAAAATAAAGAGGTAAACTAAAAGAAAAAAATGACGGATGAAACATCGAATGAAGAACCTGAAATACCCTCCGGCTCCAGATTTTTTAGAGTGAACACCTTTTTGGTCATCCTTGATAGACTGAGGGCTGAAATACAGAGAAGGCATAATGTTTACTTAAACTTTAAAGAAAAAATTTCATTTTTAACAAAAATGAATTTTCAACACAACTAGTTACGAAAAAAGCCCAGTCACTGGTGAAATATTATACCAATGATTTAGAGGAAGATTGGGAATGTGTGCATTTTTGCAGTAATATTTTCTCTAATAAAACTGCAGAATGTGTAGTGAAGACTATATCAAACTCACTACTCAGTCCCTCAACGTTTTTGAGGACTCAATCTCTATCTAATGTTTACCCTAACCGGCACTACTCAGGAATAATTCTTTATTGCGAGTGTCTTAAGGAAATTAATTATTATTACGGGATTTTGGAACATTTGGAGGAGAGATAAAACACTCTAGAAATGAAAGAGCGGACAAAGCTGGATGGCCGGACGAAAACACTTCGTTTTCCTATATGGGAATTGCAAGGGAAAAATAATTGTGTTTGATTTTTTGCGAGAATACCTACGAAAGAAAGATTTCTTCAGCTTTTCGGTTGGCAAAAGAGGGCGTTTTCACTTCTCTCAGTCGTAGTCTTAATACCAAAGCTAATATTACAACTTATCATTTCAATTGACTGGAGTTTTGTTTTAGTGATTAAAGCCATTGACTTAGTGACTGAAAAGTTTTAAAGTATTCTGATTGAGGCTGTTGAAAATTATATTCCTAAAAGAAAAATAGCTTAAAGTAAATTTGCGGTGTGGTATTCAAGGGTATTAAAGCCTAAGTGCCTTTAATACACTTAGAACAAAAACAAAGTAATAGAGAAAGTTTAAACGCATGTAAAGAAATTCAGACTACATATCCTCGTAAAAAGAAAGAATCCAAGTACTTTATTATATGAAAGGATCTTTAATATAAAACTTATCCCGGACAACATAAAATAATTTTGGTCCTATGTCAATTCATTACACAGTAGTAGTAGTATTCTTAGTATTTTGCGCCTTCGAGAACGGGGTATATAGGCCAAAACTTATCTGCTTTTGATTGGATGTATCAGGTAGCAGCCATGTTTTTGCTAGAAACCTTTCGTAAAAGATAAGTTACAATATTAAATCTGGAGCGAGCGGCTTTTTATGTCTTATGGTCTTGCAGCAGATGATCTGCTCATAAAACACGTGACAAAAAATCACTTAAAAGAGCTTATGGTTTCCTCCGTTATTTTGTGACTTTACATTTTAACTAACCAGAACTAACCAAAACGTACGGATTTTCGATAAAAGATTTTACTGAAAATTTTATACCAGTCATTTTCAACCAACCAGATGCTTTATTTTGACATTGTTACTATGGTAACCAGTAAATTTTTCATTAACATGAGAATGTAGACGTAAAATTAATACGTGGAAATTTCCCGCCACATGACAGCTATCATATAATTATTTATTAAGGTGGACATTCTATAATATCATTAATTACTTTCAAATTCTTCAAAAATTCCACTTCTTCGCAACATTTCTTTTTAAAGTAAAAAACCCACACAGTGTTAATGACACACAGGCTTCTATTTATTTGTGGATAACGTCCAAAAAAATGTACTTAATATTTTCTTCTTAAAAAACAAAAACGCATGAACTTCATAAAGCCTCCTTTTTATCTTCTTTTGATCTTATAGCCCTAACCGAAACTTGGTTAGACTCTAGTGTGTATGATGCAGAGCTATTGAACAGTGATTATAGTATTTTTCGGTCAGATCGCGATTTCGAGTTAACCAATACTACCAGAGGTGGTGGGGTATTGATTGCCCTAAACAAAACCTATAATGCGATTCCAATTAATTTTTCATATACCTAGCCCAAAATTGATGTGCTAGGTTTAAAGCTAATGTTGTCCCATCGTGCAGTTTGTATATTCCTTATTTACATACCACCCAATCTTGGTGTTCAAGTTTATGATACACTGTTCGACGAAATGTTAAATTCTGATTATTTTACTAATGATGACGATCTGATAATTTTGGGGGATTTTAACATACCTACATATGTTAACTACTTAAGGGACTCCTCCTATAACGATAATTATGTTTCCATATTCGTAAACTTGTGTGAGTTCTTGCGTTTAAATCAGCATAATAAGGTCTATAATGACCATAATCGTATTTTGGATCTTGTTCTAAGTCGAAGCCCTCTTTGCGTTGTTCAAACAGAAAATCCCTTGATATCTTTGGATGCTCATCATCCTGCTCTGGAAGTATCACTGCCCACCATGAGTACCTCTGTTAAGTTTCCTATCAATGATGTACCCAAATACAATTTTGGTAAAGCAAATTATCCGGCCCTCTATAAAGATATTTTTAATGCGGATTTTTCCTTTATAACTTCCTCAAATAATGTTAATGAGGCTTGCGATCGATTCTACTCTATTTTGGACTTAATACTGGCAAAAAATGTTCCTATTTCTAAGCCAAAAGATAATAAATATCCACAGTGGTATACTGGTTCAATAATCCGAAACATTAAAAAAAAAGAGTAAAATTTGGAAAAGATATAGACGATATAAAAATAACGATGATTTTAAAGAGTTTAAAAACCTTCGTAGAAATGTTAAAATTGAAATTGATAAAGCGTATAAAAAATTCGTAGCGGATGCTGAACGAGATTTCTCTTATAATCCTAATAAATTCTGGTCATTTTTAAATGGAAAAAGAATGTAACTGGTATTCCGTGTAATATGTGCTTTAATAATCAAATGCTAAAACCCTCAGGATATAGTTAATGCGTTTGCTGAGTTTTTTCAGTCCACTTATATTGAATCCTCAACTCCCCAATTTACTAATGAAGAAAACTTAAACATTTTATCTTCTCTTTCTATACCTATGGTAGAGGAAAATGTCGTATTGCAGGCAATTAAGGGTCTTAAGCCTAAGTCCACTGCTGGTCAGATGGCATCCCGGCTTTTTCGTTAGGGACTGTGCCACTGTTTTCGCAAAACCACTAACTGATCTTTTTAACTTATCTTTGGGTTCCTCCTGTTTTCCGGAGATCTGGAAGAGCTCCAGAATATCCCCAATATTTAAAAAGGGTGATAGGTGTAACGTAAGGGATTATAGATCAATTGTGATATCAAATAATTTTCCCAAAGTTGGGTTTTTTCCAAATCGCTCAACAATTACCAACCTATTAACGATTAAGCAGTATATCTCAGAAAGTCTGGATTGTGGTGGTCAGGTTGATGTTATTTATACAGATTTCTCTAAGGCGTTTGACCAGCTCGACCATGGTATTTTGCTTGCAAAGTTGCATAGCTTTGGTCTGAATAATAATTTACTACTTTTTATAAAATCATATTTAATTGATAGGCAACTGACAGTACAGTACCGTGGCTTTCAGTCTTTTAACATACGTGCTACTTCCGGAGTGCCGCAAGGTTCAGTCCTTGGACCTTTATTTTTCAACATCTTTGTGAATGACATCACCAAACATATTAAATCCAATAAACTTCTTTACGCTGATGATTTAAAAATATATTGTCAAATTGACTCTTGGGAGGATTGTGTGAATCTGCAGGATGACGCGGTTACTTTGAGTCGGTGGTGTGATGAAAATAAGCTGCCTTTAAATATAAAAAAATGTTGTACGATGACGTTTACTCGGAAAATGACACCGATTAATTTTCCTTATAAAATGAACAAAACTGAACTGCAAAAATGCTCTCACTTTAAGGATTTGGGAATCACTTTTGATGCTAAGTTGTCTTTTGTAAATCATATTAATGAAATTGTGTTAAGTTCTTATAGAAGCTTGGGCTTTATTTTGCGTAATTCAAGGACTTTAGTGATATAAAGTCGTTAATTGTTCTGTTTAATGCCTTTGTGCGTTCTAAGCTGGAGTATGACTCTCTTATTTGGTACCCGGCCTATGAAGTTCATTCTAGTAGCTTAGAAAAGATTCAGAGACGTTTTGCTAAATATCTTTGGTTTAAACTGGATGGTACTTATCCACTTACTGGATTTCCAAATGATGTTTTGTTAAATAGATTTAACTTAGTGACTCTTTCAAGACGTAGAGAATATTCTTCAATTATTTTTCTTCATAAATTATTAAACAATAAAATAGATTGTCCTGATATTTTAAGTAAAATTAAATTTCACGTGCCGTCCTTACAGACTCGCATTAGTCATTCCTTTTTTTATTTGCCAGTTCCACGAACAAACCTACTTATGTTTTCGCCAATTCATGTAATGTGTAGAAACTATAAAAAAAGAAAGCATGATCTTGATATTTTTCTTGTAGTTTATTTAAATTACGAAGCATTTATTTAAATGTTAATTGATTATTTCTGGTCTTAAAATATGAAAGAAAAGTGATTATAATCTACAAAGTGTGTATATTTGAGAACTGTTCTTTGTTTATCTTATGGTAACTATTGTTAAACACTGTATTTTTATTATTAATATTATCTGTCTGTAACTATTTATGTCGAATTTCCTACCCTATAATTGGAAAACTCTGTCTGGGTAGTTGTATTATAAATAAATAAATAAATATTTTCGGTATAAAATTTTCTTACCGAATCCCCCACGTGCTTAAATGAATTGCGGAAAATTTGTCTCGTACATGATTTTTAAAGAAAATTATCCCTCGTCGCTTCGCGAATTTCTGCACTTAAAAAAATTCCGGCAATAATTTATGCTCTAGGGAGATTATATATGAAAATATGGTTTGAAAGTAGTCGTAAAAATGCTTTTAATAAATCAAAATTGTCAATCGGTCCATTGGTTGCCAAGATACGAAAGTTTAGGATCTCTAGTATAAGTGAAAAAAACAAATGTCTAGGTTCAATATTCTGGACTACCCAATTTGCAAAATTGTCCAGTTTTTAAACGAAATTGGATTGAAAAATTATTGTCTAAAATCTGAAGGGATTTTAACGAAATTGGCACTATGTTTCACCTTGGCCTAAAGTTTTATTTAGCCGAATATAAAGGTCCTCAGAGAAATCTAAGGATCCAAAAATTCCATGAGAAAAATTACATTTTCTTGTCTTGTTTTTCTGTTCATTTCGATTTTGCAACAAGCGTATTATATTTTGCAATTTCCAACCAATCCTGTCTGGTAGTAAATTTAGTTACGAAACATTTTTCTCCCTGCCTTTTTTTACGACCAACACAAAGTTATAGGCAATTTAATTTAAAAAAATCGATTTTTAAAATTTTGTCTATGAAAATGTTCTGGATCTTTCTGAGATGGCATAACTCAATTCTTATTATAAACAGCTCTCTAAAGGGTTTACAGCAAAAACATCCCTGCCATCTCGTACATCAAACTCATTTTATTTTACAGATAAAGCTTGGTCTAATGGGTACGGCTGGCTAATGCGTTAAGGCATAAGTTGCGCGTTCAGGAATGATTTCCCTGGAGTAATGGTCATACCAAGGTAATCACAAATCCGTTTGAAAATGCGATTGATAACGGATATGACGCCATTTGTTATCGTACAGAAATAACAATGGAAATTGCCCAAGGTGTTTCCAATTGACTACACGAACAAAAAAGTGCGAAATATTATGGCGGGTCGCGGGTGATCGACGGACGGGTGTGATCCAAGATCTTTTTTTCGTAATGTTTGTCCAGGATCACAAAGATCCGGAAAAAAAATGGTGTGTGATTCCCTCTTTTATCTGAACGGATTAATTTGCCTTTTAGATGTAGAAGGCAATCCATTAATCCAGCCTTAAAAAATATCTCGGAGCAGCATGGATTTTTCAGAAGGCGTTTGACAGCAACAAATTTTCCATTACTTCAGGATTACCTAATTTCTATATTGACTTAGTTAAGCTTGGTAAGCTAAGAAATATGGAAATTTGTGGGTGATAAATTAAATGAATATCTCTCAACATGAGTATACGTGGAGTGGAGTTTCGCGACAATATTCATTATTTTTATTAACGAAGTTGTGCCTGTATTTTAAAATTGTAAATTGCCTTAATTTAGGAATTGACTTGGAACATTGAATTTGCTTAAAAATTGTTGGTTTAGCGGTTTATCAATTGTCCAATAACAGTCGCCTAGTTTTTTGAGGAGCGAAAAAAAGTTAAAGTTTTAAATCACCCTGTATATTATGGATTAGTTAAGCCGCACTGCTTTTATAGCTATTCGACATTAAGATGGCTATACCTATTTAAAAATTTACGAGAAAAAAAAACATTATGAGGCGGTATCAGTAAGGTTGACTTGGAACCAACAGTGGTGTCAATGTACGAAGTTATATATAGGGCGTCCGGAAAATAGGTAAACAAAATTGTCTGACTCCCGACACCAAAATAGATTTAGGTAGATTTAAGTTATCTTAGTTTGCTAACTCTATTCACTTATAGCCGTTAGGGACGCCGAAAGCTGTGTCGTATAGACAAAAATCACGGGCCCCCTTAATGGTTGAATTTTAAAAAAATGTACCGCAAGAAAAAAAAATGGGGTTCAACGACGAACCATTTAATATAATCAATTTATGCGCCATATGCTTTTAGAATATTTGATTTAAAACCAGTCTTTATTAGATTTTTTAAATATTTTAATGCCTAATAACGAATAAGGTTATCTACTACTTGGATTAGTTGTGTTTAGGTTTATGGTATTAAAAAATAAATAAAAAAACTAGAAATTGATAATGTCATTTTTAAGACTAAGCTGAGTTAATATAGTTTAATCAGTAAAATTCCAATTAAAAAAGAAACATTAATGAAGGGAATTGGTTGTCAACGCAACACCCTACCCAAGACCCAAACAGCGTTTAAAGAGTGTTTGTTCGGTGGTTTAAAGTACGTAGATGAAAATTTGTTTAATTTATCTACAAGATTTTTTATATATATAATATTTATAAAATTACGTTTATAAGATTAAAAATAAATGAGAAAATATCCCGAGCGAAGGGCTACTCCATAATCAACTCAATCAACTTAAACACTGCATAATGCACGATGAATCAAAAAAAAAACAGGAATCCCCAGTATGGATTCTCGAGAAAAAGTTATGAAGATCGAACGCTGTTAGAACAACACCGATACGTCACGGTCTCATATGGCAAACTGATATGAGACCGTGTCGTATCGGTGTTGTTCTAACAGCGTTCGATCTCTAATAACCAAATAAGCGAAACTGAAGTAAATACCCCGCCCCGTCGACCAGGCACGTGAACTAGAGAGAAAGGTTATACTTTGATTTTTCCTTCTATCTCGCACAACGGCGAGGTTGCCTCTAGTAGGTATATTTACGAAATGTGAAACGATGCGCGGTCTAATTCACGTTATGTCACGTTACAATCCTAACAATCGTATTGGTTAAAAACCGGAAATTTGGCAACACAGACAATTTTCATCCAATAGGATCGTTGCCTGTTACGACTGTTACGTTCTTTACGCGATTTACTTATTTTAAGGTGGCTTTTATGCATAACTCAGGCCTACAAAAAAGTGGTGTGTGCTGGGTGTCGGCCTAGGATTTTCTGGAGTATTGTTTTCCCCTAAACACTAATCTTATGACAAAATTGGGGGTCAAACAGCAAATAATCGAGAAAGCGTGTAATTTCAGATATTAACGATTTTAATTTAAAACGTCAATATTTTAAAAACTACAAAAGATACACGAAACTTTTTAGGACATAAACTATGTATTTTTACAAGACCTTTAATTTAAGTTATATAACCTTTTTGTCTAAATGCAATATTTTTAGAGTTAAAATCAAAAAACTGAATTTTTAGGATTTTTTAAGGTATTCCTCTGGAAAAAAAATTAAAAATTAATTTTGTTTTTGGATTTTTTCTGCAAATTTTAAGTGATTTGGGATTCAAATTAAAAAATAAATGATTTATTATTAAAAAAAAAACAAATATCACATTAATAATTTTTTTTTCCTATTTTGGACTCCGACTATATCTCCTTTACTTTTTACCTTATCAAAAATATATAACTCATATAACTTTTTTATAGACAATTTAAAAAGTTTTTTTTGTTCTATAATATTTTTTGTATGTAGTTTATATAGTCGTAGTCCGAACATTCCGTGGTAGCAGGTTTCTACCGGTAAATGTACCATGTCGGTTTTTTGCTGTTTGACCCCCCAATTTTGACTTCAGATTCGTGTTCAGAAAATACGCCAGAAAATCTTAGTCCGACACCCAGCACACACCAATGTTTTTGAGGACCTGTGTAATTAGGGATGTCATATTTTGTCACATTAACTAGAAGAGATACCCAAATATTTTTTTTCTACAATTACATATTTGTAAAAAATAATACGTTGCTCTGACCTCGGGCCCGGTAATTTGTACAACCTGTCTCGTCAGGCCTGATAGCCGGTAATAGTCAGACACTATAAGATAATTCCATTAGTAAACAGAGCCATCTCTTAAAAATATTACTCATTACACTTCGAGTGTTGCTTCCTGAGCCACTTTCCCGCCTGCCGTTTTGTGCACGCAACGAAGCACCTGTGCGCCTATATTCTCCAAGCAGACGTTCCAGCCAAGTTTTTTGACTTTGCGTCCGACGCGCAATAACTGCTTCCCCCTTTCCCCTGAAGGACCTACCTTTCATTTCGTGTTCGAAGCCCAAGAAACGTTTTTAAAGGTTAGGTAAAAGTAAATTCGTTCCGTCACGTTCCATGTGGCGTTTAAAGCACGAAGGCTAAAGCCATTAAGCTCATGCGCTTCAAACGCAGAACAGATGGCAGCTGGATAGCGACCCTTGCTCGCCTTGGAAGGAGCGCTCTGCTCCTCTGTCGGCCTTTTTATAGTGTAGTGCGTACGCCGATTATAACTTGGCTCCGCCTGGTTTGTTTTCACACCTGACTGGGTTTCTTATAAAAAAGACATTCATAGCTCAGACATTGTCAGCTTAGATAACAAGTCTCTATGCCCAAGCGCACCAATCGACGAGGCGCTGGATCAGATAGCTATGAAAAAGGATTTCTCACACTATAGTATTGAGCTCTCTGATCACTGCCTTAATAATACGTCTATGGGATCCTTACTCTCACTGATCATAGCAAACCTTTACATGAAATATTTCGAAACGGAGGTCCTGAATAGAACCAAACCATCCTTCTGGAAATGCAACGTTGACGACATTCTCATCATACGGCCACACGAAAGATCCAACCTAGACGGCTTTCTGGAAAACCTAAACACCATTCGTCTCTATAGAACGCGTGTTATCAGGGAAGCCCATGAAAAAACGGAAAATCTTAACAGAATATCTTAAACACATAAAACACTCTAATTAAAAAACAAACCAAGGGACAAGAACAATAACCCAAGAACAATGTCAAACCTAGCCAAGTGTGGAAACCAACCAGGCGAGGCCTAGATATAATCTGCGCAACGGGTCCAGGGCAACAACGGAATATGTTTTAAAGAAAATAAAGAGTCTTATTAAATTAAATATATTTAATAGCAAAAATAAACAAATACGAAAAATTCAGGTCATAATATTTTTTTTAATACTAATAAAAAATAAATGCATTTAGAGGGAATGAGTACAATAAATAAATATATATGTATGTATATATGTATATATGTATATATTATATATATATATATATATATATATATATATATATATATATATATATATATATATATATATATATATATATATATATATATACAAAGAAATGTTAACACTTACTATATTAACAGGTTATTTAAACCTAAAACTCGGAGGCCAGTCCCTGGGACTGTAGTAACCCATTTAAAAGATATGCATACAATTATTATCTTCAAAAAAAAATATTTTTAAAACATTACATTAGCTTTAATAATTTAAATGTAAGATATAAAATAAATATTTTTTTAACAAATAATAATATAAAACACAAATATGATACCTGTAAGAAAGAATGTTCCAATTGACAAATACAACTGGAAATACATATTTAAAAATTTTAAAGCTTATTGTAAATAATGTATTATGTTCACGTATTTATCTGGACTAATTTTAAACTAATAAAGTAAAGTGAAACACTTTAAGATTTTTAATAATTTTGTTCAATAGTGACAGATGTTTGGCCAACCGATATGACTTCTTTATAATTATAAAATAAACTAAAGCGATTCCGGTTTATAATACCTAACAAGATGCAATTAATAACCTAAATACAAATCATAAGGATTTTATAGTTAGTTCCGTTTAGGGATACACACCTTCTGAAAATATTTACTAATGAAGATGCTGTAAACTATTTGACTTAAGGAAAGGGACACAGAGGAACAGCAGATTCCTTAGGTCGAAAGTATACAATTTACGTAAACTTGCCTATTCCAAAGTTGATAATAACTAAGATACAGGGTGTCAAACTTTTAATTTTGTTTTCGTTTTTTCGTAATATTTTTTTAACTAAATGACATAGCGGTACAAAATTAAGAATCTGGGAGTTCTCAAAGACGAGAAATTAAAATTCGTCCATGCTTTTGATGTTGCGAGTAGGGGGCGCCAGATGGCATAACTTTTTTGCTCTCTTAAGGGGGTCGAATACCGCATGCAATCGTTTGAGGTGTCGGAGGCTCTAGTATCCGAGACTCGCATGGTCTGCCCTCCCCCCCATGCGCCAACCACACGTCTTCGTCGTGAGAGTCGGGAAACGCCTCTGTGTCCAAAAACACAAAGGTAGGCTAACGTGGCTCTGGCTTTACCACCTCTTATGAGGTGGACGTCGGTTCGGGTTGCTAGCTCGTTCAGGCGAAATTCAGTAGGCCCGAAAAAGCAGGATGCAAAGGGAAGTAATCCCAAAGTTGGATCAGGATCCAACAACCGGCATTTGTCTCGGAGTGCCGGTCCTACTCAGTGCCTACCTCCAGGACAAGATTCTGAGGGAGCCTCTCTACCGTCCGCCAGCCGCAGGTCTATCACACTCCGGTCCAGGAGAGTTGTTGCACAGGTGACAGAGGACACACGGACAGCCAGCGAGGAAGAAGAACAACCCACGCAGCCACCATCAGCCGGAACCAGCTCCACTCAACAACCAGCTCACCATCTCCACCAGTACCACCGGAAGAACAGCCAGAGGACCATTCGGAAAGGTGCTCATACTGCAGCAGAACCTTTCGCACAAAAATTTGCTTGGGACAACATAAACGCCACGCTGATCCTCAGCAATACAATGAGGAAATCAACCTGCCGAGGAAAACAACATGGTCACTGGAAGAGATGCAATTGATGGCAACCGCAGAAGTGGAGGCTATGGACCAACAGGTGCGATTCATAAACCAACACCTAAGCCGCATCTTCACACACAGAACCCGGATGCCATTAAAAAGGCCAGGCAAAGGCAACAATACAAACTAATGGTTACCGAACGCCTCCAGGGACGCCAAACAGCGCCGCAGCCCCCAGTGGATGACGAGGAACGGATCGCCAGGAATGACCCCCCAATGCCACCTCCCCCACCTCAACATCACCAATGGACTGCTCCTTACCTCGAGGAAATCAGACGACAGATCCAGGTGGTCGGTAACATCAGAGGATGGCACACGGAATGGATAGCAAGAATTGCAAGTGCGGCGTGTGATGGAGAAATGATAAACTCAGCAGAACTGGACAACTGGTTGGAAACCGTTTTTCCCCAGGAGCACCAAAGGCAAAGAGACCAGACGCCCCACAACAACCAACAACACCAAAGTCTAAGAAACAACGTAGGAAGGAACAGTATAACTTCATCCAAAAGACTTATAGGAAGAATATGACCAGAGCAGTTAACTACATACTGGCAGACCAGAATGAAATCCCGGTGGAAGTTCAAGACGAAGAGATCTTCGAATTTTGGGGACAGTTCGTACAAACACCATCACACCCCGTTCCACAGACAGAACCACTACCGTCCACGGAAGATGGCCCAGTCCAGTCGATTATGGACCCGATCAGCACAGCAGGCGCTATCAGGATTCGACTCCCGAACAACACCGCGGCAGGTCCAGTGTTGATCCCGAAGAAGAGTGAAGTAAATGCGCCGAGCGACCTAAGTCTCATCAGCGTCACATCCGTGGTTGTCCGCAATCTCCATTAAATATGGGCCGACCGAGTGAAAGGACAAAGCCTGATAGACTACGGACAAAGATGTCTGCAAGATGGATGCACACAGAATATTGCAGTACTGAGCACGACAATCACCCACGCCAGGGAAAACAAGAAAGAAGTCCACATAGCCTCGTTGGACATGGCAAAGGCCTACGATAGTGTCAGTCACCACGCCCTGTCCAACACACTAAGGAAAAGATGATTCCCTGAGGCATTCACAAGTATCATCAGCGCCGCCTACCAGTATTCCAGTACGACGTTCGAACATAAAGGAGCGACATCCAGGCAGTTCCAGGTGAATAGAGGCATTAGGCAGGGTGACCCACTATCGACCCCGTTCTTTTGTTTTCTGATTGATGACATTCTAGAACAGCTATCAGTCGATGTAGGATATAGGATGGGCGAAGTCAGCGCGGATGCGGTTGCGTTTGCAGACGACCTCATTCTGTTCTCCTCAACAAAAACCGGAATGCAGGCCAACCTTGATCGACTGGAAAAGGCAGCAGCCAAGATAGGACTGAGACTAAATTCATCAAAGTGTACCATTATGTCCATTATGCCCGCGGGAAAAGTAAAGAAGACCAAAATTGTGACTGACAGCCTATTCCGAGCAAGAGACGGAATACCCTTTCCTCAGTTGGATACCCTAAACCACGATACTTATGCGTAGATTTCAAGTTCCAAGCGTCCAAGAAACCAGGTGCAGACATTAGCCACTTTATCAGCAAAATTTCATCAGCTCCACTCAAACCACAGCAACGTATCAAGATCCTGCGAACATACATTCTGCCAAAAATGTATCATGGTCTCATCCTCGCTGGTACTACCATGAAGACCTTGAAAAGAATGGACATGGCAATAAGAGCAGCTGTTAGAGAGTGGTTGAGGCTGCCAAAAGACGTCCCGAACTCCTTTATTCACGCACCAGTCAAAAACGGAGGGCTGGGAATACCAGCTATGATGACCGAAGTCCCATCACTGACCTATCACCGTTTCAAACAACAACCGCGGGATCAGCAGGTGGCTGCTGTCTTCAGTATGGATTGGGTACAACGACAACTGCGGTGGGCTGCCGGATGCCTGAGAAGAGAAGAGGCCTTCTTGAACACTTCAACCAAAGTAAAGAAGTGGCCGGAAAGCACACATTAAGCACTTGGTGGATCGACGCCGGACATGTCGCCATGCCGGGTCGGGATTATGTTCAATACGTACACACACGGATTAACTGTATCCCGACCAGGATAAGGCTGACTAGGGGACGGCGCCGAAAAGCTCAAGATGTAAGATATCGTGCCGGGTGTAACGCCCAGGAAACCGAAGCCCATGTGATACAAGGATGCTACAGAACGCATGGAGATCGAGTAAGAAGACATGACGCCCTTGTCCATACCCTCTCCGCCACACTAAAGTCACAAGGCAAGATAACAAAGACGGAACCAAGATACATGACAGACGTGGGACTTAGAAAACCTGACATTGTTGCAAAGATTAACGAAGACAAAGCAGCCGTCATCGACGTGCAGGTGGTCAAAGCCTCTGCAAACCTTCAGCAGCAGCACAAATAAAAGATCACGTACTACAAGGAGAACCAGTCACTCAACAGGTTAATCAAAGAAGATCTCAGAGTACAAGAGGTTGTATACACAAGCTGCACCATAACCTGAAAAGGGATAGTATGCGAGGACTCGGCAGCGGACCTTGCCACCTTGGGAACCAAGAAGTCCACAATAAACGGACTAGTAACAAGAGTCCTCCCCCATACTAACTGTACGAGATGGACGCGGATGACGGAGTTGAGGCATAACTGAGAAGAAGTCCAGGATCTCAAGGCCACAACGATCTTCTATCTTGGGATAGAAGAAAAAAAAAGGTAAGAATATTAACCTGTTTATTAAAAAATAAGTTACTATCTATGAAAAATCTATATCTCATTTAAGTCTCTAGGAGCAACTGTTTTCGAGATAAACTCACTTAATTTTCCTATGGAAAATTGGTTTCGATCAATTGTTATCAAACTTTGCAAAGTAATACTTCTTAACACGCTAATCAAAAGTCCCCACAGGCACAAAACCCGAACACCTCCTAACCCCCTCAAAAATCCTTAAATCCCCGGTGACCTTTAAGGGTGATTTTGTGGGAGTTGGAGTTTTCGGGTTTGGTGCCCGTGGGGACTTTGGATCAGCGTGTTGAGAACTATTACTTTGCAAAGTTTAAAAACAATTGGCCAAAACCCATTTTTCATAGGAAAATTGCAGGGTCGTTTAAATGACGTTTATCTCAAAACCAGTTGCTCCTAGAGACTTGAAAGAAGTATACATTTTTGATGCAGAGGGAACTATAGTAACTTATTTTTTAGTAAACTGGTTAATATACTAAGCTTAAAAAAATTTATGCCATCTAAAACAAGACAGTTAGGACGTGAACATGAAAGGCATGGACGAATTTGAATTTCTCGGCTTAAACAACTCCCAGATCCCCAATTTTGTACCGCTATTTCATTTAATCAAAGAATTATTACGAAAAAATGATAACAAAATTAAAAGTTTGACACCCTGTATCTTAGTTATTATCAACTTTGGGATCAGGCAAGTTTACGTAAATTGCATTATTTCGACCTAAGAAATCTACCTTTGCTCTGTGTCCCATTACTTTTGGGACAAATATTCTGTTTTCTACAGCGTTTTATTCAGTGGTGCGATACAAAATGTTTTAGCAAATATTCAGAGTTTCCTTCTCGCATATTTTAACTATTTGCAAAAAGAGATGAAGTGGAAATCCTCAACTTTCTGGTCTTGGTATTCAATGGTTAAATCGGAATTAATGATTAAACAAGGTGGACTTTCATTACAAACCCTTTAACGGGCCGTAACTCGAAAACGGGGCATATCCAGTTAATAAGAACTTTTTGCCCTATTTAACTGATTTTTTGTTTTATTTCCATAGGAACTTAAGTTTTGGTCCAAATGTAAAACTTTCAAATTACTATCAAAACTATGAATTTCATTGGGTACGCGGTTTGCATGATTTGAGTTACCTTATTATTGATAGTCCTGTTCTACCTGACTGTCCAATATAAATTTTATTGCAAGAACCTGAATCTAGCTGAACACTGGATAGGAGCATGTTTTGAATTTGATAAATATTAAAAATATTTGTGTTTTACTTTACTTTATAAGTTTTTAACTTTAATCTCCACGAAGTAACTGCTAACCCTATACAATAAAAATAAATATTTAATTTGTTCATTTTTGTAAAGGTAGTATATATTATGAGCTTTAATAATGATTTTGCTACTTTATAAAAATAAATATCCATGTCTAGTTGCACTGCTTAAATTCTTATACAATCAAAATTCTCAACAATAGGACGACAAGGGATATAAAGTTTAGTACGATACACTTAAACTACCACACAATTTGGCTTTTTTGCGAATTTTTAGTTTCAGATGCCTTCGTATATACTTCGGCAACTTTCCTCATTTAGCGGCGTTTATGTATTTATATATTTAGTTGCGCAGGAAGTTTAAAAGATAATGGAAGCCTAATATGGCCAATGTCGGGCCCACAATGAAAATAACTCTTATGAAGGTAACCTTAAAAAATTTTGTAATATGTTGCCTACCTACACACTGATAAATCGGAGTTCCGTTTTCGTGAGCGACGGCGCGGCGCGTTTGAAACCAAACCCGCGCTGTGTCGTCGTCGTCTCATCAACCCTTCCAAGCGAATTACATGTTTCGTTGTCGTTATCGCCGTATTCATTTCGATTGTTTTGCCTTCTGTGATTTTAGTTTGTGGTTGCAGAAGTTTTTTTGATTGATAAAAACCTCCTAATTTTAGTAATTAGTGTTTATTCAATTGTGACTATATTTTTGTGTTTGTTGTTTGTTACTTACAATATCGTAACAAAATAACTAAAGGTTGTATGGTTTTGTCTTTCCAATCTAATAATAACGTACCCGGAATACCCCTGATTTGAAAAACAAGCGCAGGTCAATGCAAATATCTCTTTTACAAAAAAGTTGGATTTCTCTTTCGAGGCAGAAAGTATTTCTCTCCGTCTAATCTGTATACTCTGTATGTATTCCAAATCAGGCCATCTTAAGAATATTGTTCTCATAACTGGGGAACGGCGTTTCCTACAACTCTTATCATCCATAATTCTATTACCCACCGACGAGCTGTAGGGAATGTGTCGCATTTTTAAAGTGTATTTTTTCGGCTTTAGCTCCGAGAATTTGTCAAGTATAATTTATCTGACAGCTCCTAACAGATCAATACCTAGTGCCACTTTTATGCATCCTTTTACAGTCCAACTTGAGAGGCCCCGAATTTACCACTTTTTCGTTCCGTCATCCCCAGAGTAGAATCTGCTACCCGCAGAAGCTTTCCCTTCTCCAAATTTTCAAATATTTAAGTCTTGTGTAAATAAACTCTCTCTTACCACACTTAAGACACCCACGGTACGTTAGTATTGAAACCTCAGCCTTGGTGGACTGTCCCAAGTTTAAAAAATAATAATAAAAAATGCCTTATGTAAAAAATGTTATACTTCTTGTTAAACTTTTTTATGTTACCTGCATGAGGTGACGCTATTTTATTGTACTTTTATACAAATTATAAATTTATAAAATATTTTATGACCCTAAAACACAACCAGTCTAAATAAAGGTAAGTTTTTTACTGTTCTTGACCCTCGCCGATTTTAATTATTTTTTGCATATGGAGCGCGGACAACGTTTTATTTTCCAGATATCAATCCTTAAATATGATAATTAAATTAAACTCATTTACACTACCCTCCCTTTCTTTCATTACAAAATTGGTGTAAACCAACCATCATACAATATTTAAAAAAATTTTGTTTTCATTTGTTTTGTTAAGATTTTTGGTAAAAAAACAAGAATCCCAAAAATATTGACCATTAAAAAAAAAGGCTGTGAAATGGCGCCATCTATTCTTTTCATATTAAATTAGATGATATAAAATCCAATATTAAACAATTATGTTAAATATTCTATAATAGTTTCGTTTAATAACCAACAATGTTGTGTAAAAAAAAAATAGTGACAGTATAGTTAGTTTGAATTTGACATTTTTTTTTTTAAATCTTGGGACAGTCCACGAAGGCTGATGCCTAAGTACTAACGTACCGTGGGTGTCTTCAGTGTGGTGAGAGGGAGTTTGTTCACACGGGACTTAAATTTTTGGAGATTGGGAGAAGGAAAAACTTCTGCGGGCAGCAGGTTCCATAGTCTTGATACTCTAGGGATGAAGGAACGGAGAAAGCGGGAAGTTCGGGGCCTCTCTAACTGAACTGTAAAAGAATGCATAAAAGTTGCACTACATGTTGCTCTGTTGGGAGCTGCCAAAGAAGGAATTATACTGGCCAACTCCTCTGAGCAGAAGCCGTGAAAATACCTATAGAAGAGCGACAGATCCCCTACAGTTGATGATGTCAACTTTATACATGGATGAATTATGGAAGTCCGGACCTGACTTACTATTCATTGCACAAACTCCGCAGGGTCTTTTCCCTTATCCCCGCTGCCCTGCACCCCTGTGCAATTTTGTTCTTAAGCATTGGCCTTCCATTAACCTTCAAACTTCCTTGGTAGTTGCTCAGTCTGAATATAGCGAATCGTGTGGAAAGTTTGCAGAAGTCATACCAAACAGAATTCGCCTTCCTTTGCTTGGTGCTAATTTACCAACATTGGCGGGAAAATAGGCGAATAAATGCAAAGTTGGTCTCTCATACAAGACGCGAAGGATTCCGTATGCCGAAGGTTCGCTGAATATACATAGTGTCTGGGACCGCCTTTATAAAGTTATTTCCGTTTAACTACTTTAAAAATTACATAAAAAATAACAACTGACATTATTTTATTGTAAGTGTGGTTTTAAACTGCCTTAGATGTTTTCAAATAATATCTAAAATTATAACTTATTAAATTATGCCAAAAAAATAAATAACTTTAACGTAAACTTAATTAAAGTAAGTTTATGCCCTAGAAACAAGAGGCTTATAAACCTTTAAAGGCATATTAATTTCTATGGTTTATGTGGTGGTCCGAGTGTTAGTAAACTTATTACTAAAGCAGTGCAAATAGCCATTAATTACTTTAGTTTAACATTATTAAAGCAGAGATTGTTCTAGCATAATTTTGTCAAAACCTGAAGGCGGCGAATGATTAAAGTTTTCTAAAATTATGTCTAATATGGCCCCATCATCAACTGAAAAAACAATAATATGTATTAATAAAATACATACCTTTGTTGGAGATAATTTCTATATTTGGCGTGTTTGTTTTTTTCTGTCAGATTTATCAGACAGATGTTATAGATTTTATGGATATTTGCATCACGTGACTTCAGACAAATTTGATCTGGAGTAATAAAAAAACGTGGATTTTGGAAAATTTATCTAACCTATAATACATATTCATGATCTTCAACATCAAATTCAACTGTTTTATTAGTTATATCGTCAAAAACACTTAGTTTTTTCATGTTTAAATACAAAGAAAATAAAATACGCTGGAAAACTAAAAACGTCAAAGAAATAATTACCATTAAAACCAGAAAAAAAATTAGGTTAAGTTGCGCTGTCAAATGTCAGTAACTTTAACAAAAATCCAAATGCTCGATGAAAATTCTCCGATTAAAAAGATTAAATCTTTTTGCTCAAGGTTATAATAAAAGAACGCTTGTTAATTTTAATCTAAGAAATCCCTACCAATAAAAAAACAGTTTGGAGGTGTCTGACAAGTCTGACAGAAAAAACAAACACGCCTATTGTTGTATCAGATTCATACACTTATGGTCAAAAATATCAAATATTCTTGAAACTTGCCATAAGGCGCAATGCTTGTATTATTAAAACATTTCTTTTGTTACTGATAAACCCCACAAAGTGAAGAAAGTTTTTAAGAAAAGAAATGCAATAGTAATTAAATGGCCGTTATTGATTTAAAAATGTGTAACACTCAGTTGGGTTTATCTGTAACCCAACAAATTTTGTAATGATACACAACTGTGAGATTGTCCTTTTTTAACACTTCACATTTAAGTCACCTTATTTGATGATGATGAAAGTAGTAATATAAATGTTTTTAGTAAATTGACCTGTCGTAACGGCTAAAACTACCTAAAAAGTACTTTAAGAAACTTTTGAAAAATTAAACAAGTGATTAACATTTCAGAGCCTTATGGATTACCATTTCAAAGATATAAAAAAATTAAAACTGTATACAATGTAAACAATAATAAAAATTCAAATTATTTTAAATTTTGCTTTTAAAATTATAGATATTTTGAGATTTTTTAAATAAATTTACGCTGCCCCTTGATATTTTGTTTTATTTCCATACTATCTACGAACTTAATAGACGGAGAGCTAGAGCCGAAAAATCATCGACATCAGTAATATGGAGTTTCTTCAGTAAAATATGTTCATTTAGTATTGTTAATTATGTTCGCGCGCAGGCTGACAACCTATTGGATACAGGGGGTAGCAGTAAGGGGTGAAAGTGCAAAATTTTTGGGAAAAAAATCGTCATCAATAATAAATTTTGGTCACTTAAAGTTGAATCCCTAAGGTGTCTAAATCAAAAAGGGCTGACAGTTAGGTGGATACCGAGGGCAGTTAAACGGGGTCAAATTATTAGGCGCATGTAAAGAAATATCTATATTTAATTTTTCTAGGTGAAAACCGTGCGTTAAAGTAAAAAAATTATAAGTAGATTTGATCTTTTGATTTTTTTTAGTCCGACGCACGGTTTTCACCTAGAAAAATTACATCTAGATATTTCTCTGCATGGTGATATTGTTTATCGATATTGTTACGATCATGCAGAGAAATGGTTTTTATTTTTTTATGCAAAAACCGTGCATCGGACTGAAAAAAATCAAGTGATCAACTTTGCTTATAAATGATTGGGGGTTCCAATAATTTTTTTTATTTTAAGATAAATCACATGATGCACCATCAATGTCTGCCAAGATAGGCAGTGGTGGAAATAAAAAAATGTAGTAAACTAAAGAATGCCTCTTGATACATAGTACATGTATGCCAAATTTTATTAAAAATCTAAAGTGGTATTACTAATATTAATAAGAAATGTTTTTTTTTTAAATTTCTCCACCCTGTCTCAAAACTTAGGACGTTTAGGACATACGTTCATATGAAATTTTCTTCAATGGTCCAAAAATTGCCCCCTTAAATATTGACATTCAATTAAAAAGCACCCTGTATAAAGTAAGTGCTCGGGATAATTTGACCCCATTTTATTGCCCTCGGTATCCACTTAACTGTTAGCCCTTTTGGATTTAGACACCTTAGGGGTTCAACTTTAAGTGACCAAAATGGCTGCAAAAATTTTGCACTTTCACTCCTTATTGCTACCCCCTGTATTCAAGAGGTTGTTAGCCTGTGCGAGAACATAATTACCAATACTAAATGAGCATGTTTTACCAGACAAACTCCATATTACTGATGTTTTTTCGGTTCTAGCTCTTAGATCATAAGTTTTGGTCCAAATGTAAAACTTTCAAATTACTATCAAAACTATGAATTTCATTGGGTACGCGGTTTGCATGATTTGAGTTACCCTATTATTGATAGTGCTGTTCTACCTCAATGTCCAATATAAATTTTATTGCAGGAACCTGAATCTAGCTAGCAAAGACTAGATAGGAGCATTTTTTAAATTTGATAAATATTTAAAATATTAATTTTGCTTTAAAAATTATAGATATTTTAAGATTTTTTAAATAAATTTATAACACATTGTCACAAATCATAAAAATGCGATTTGGTTATATTTATCAATGGGAAAAAGGAACGACTATAGGTTGTTCATAGTATGAATAATAAATACTTTTATTGAGAACTTTAAGAAATGCCATTTAGATGGCAGACCAGCAATCGTCTTAAAGACATGGGTTCATGTAGTTGCATCTATTTTAAATTACCTTTTTTTTTAATTTATTATGATCAAAGTTATTTTCTTTTTTTAATAACCAAGAAAACATCCAAAACACTTTTAATTAATAGATTTATATTTCTTTTCTCAGTTGTTCTCAGAAAATAATAAAAAATAATTTATTTATATTTAAAAATATTATAATGTTTATGTTACTAATAAATATTAACCAAAACTATTTAAAACATTATTCATACTAAAAAATATGTTTTCTTTAGTTTAAATGGAATAAAAATAAAATGAAAATATTTCCATGTGTAGCGGTTGCTTGACTAGCGATGGTATGATTGTTTTAAAAAGTATCTTGTACATTTTCACAGAGGAACAAATATTTTATTTTAAATTTAAAAAAAGGCTGTCACATGGAACATACTTTACATTATGAGAAAATACTTGTTTTATTCAATATTTAGGTATTATTTATAAAATCGCTACATATTCTTCTTATTTGATTTTTATATTTTTATTTTAATGCCGTCATTTCAGGCGGCTATTGTGTAGGTGTTCAAAACACATTTATTCATTAACCCATTTGGTAACATGTATAGAAATGTTGTGGTTAGATTTAATAAATAGAAGCTGTAACAGTTTTTTGGCAAAAATAAGTTGTTTTGTTTGCCTTCTAATATTTTTTTCTTAATAAAAAATGTTCTGTGACCTATCATCTACTAAAAGCAATAATAAAATCAATAAAAGCAAAGATAAAATCAATGAATAAAAAATTCCCAAAATTTTGAAATCCAAACAAAATTTTATTAATCCTTATTTTTATACCGCTATTAATTTTTTTCATATCTTGAAAATGGTTACAAATGTCGCTGAAACGCAGATACATTTCTTTAAAACGGCTTTAAAAGATATTTTATGTTACTCTAAAAGTTCATTAGGGCAAATAAATATACTTGAAACCTCGTTCAAAGTGATCATATCTGACAAAAAAAAAGCAAAGTCTTATTAAATGAATCTGCTACGACCATATAAAAACATATCTTTAAAATATTGTTAATATTTACCATATAAGGCAGGATATGTCGTTCCCTTGACATTGGATATTGAGTAGTCAATGTCATGCCCATTGACGTAAAACTTAAGCTGAATATGATCAAAAGACACTCCTATTATATCTCCTTCCTGTATATTTTGAAAACCCTCATCTGGACTACTTGATATATTGAGCTTATGTAATTCTTGCTTATTATGTCTTAAAACATGGTCACTACAAAGTGCCCAAGAAAATTCATCCATTCCTCCTAAAATGAGAGTTTAAATTTAAATATTTCAATATCCTATTTTATTTAAAAAACTAGATTTATAATAAAATGAAATTTTTGGGTCATCTTTCATCTCTATACAGATTTTTGGAAAGAAATATAAGTGTACTATTACCATACAGGTAGTTTGTTTATAAAACTTATGTGCAAATTTTTAGATCACTATTTTTTTAAATTTGATGTTATGGAAATATGTACTTTAATACTTTAGAAACCTAAGATCTTTATATAAAAATAAATCAAATAAGGGGTCGTCCATTAATCACATGAGGATCGAAAAGGGAGAAGGGAGTGAAATATAATGGGTCACTTTAAAAAAGAAAAAGGGTTACACTGTTACTTTGGTTTTTGTTTTTATGACTCAATATTGCTGGCATCTAGTTTTTGTGGTATGTAATTCTTGACCCTGTTGCAAAATCAGCAAATTGTGCTTAAGTTTTTTTTTAATTTAATTTAATTATAAAAAAATAGCAAGTTATTTTTTTTTAACAAATAGAGAAATAATTATTATGGTATTACAGAATCAAATAGCTATAGTTTGTCCAAGCTAACATTTTTGTGTTGGCTTACATGTTCAAAAACAAAAATTACTAGACTCAACGTCAAAATCAGCTGATTGGCGTAAATCACCCTGTAATGGATTAAAGGCGTTTCAACTTTTGTATTAATTTGTTTTTTGTGTTTGGGTGTGTTCTTTCGTGTTTTAAAGTAATTAGAGAGATTAGAGATTACTCTGAAGTGTTTTTTTTTTTTGTGTGGACTATTTGACATTTTTTATATTTCATAATTTATTTTATTTTGGACTAAGTTTTTATTTTTATTGGTTTTAAGAAAAAACCACTAGAATAGATATTTTTAAGTGTATAAATCACAATGATTACTGTATTTTCAGTTTGGAAAAGCTTCGAAACTCACTTCAGAGCTGTGATAAGTCGGAAGTAAGAAAATATAACCTAATAAATATTTTTTGAAAAATGATGCTATCAGAATAGTGATCTTGCAAAAGATAAAATAACTCGTTTTAAGAGTATCATAATCTAAAAATACATCCTCAGATGTGATAAATATTTTAAGATTTAAATATATTTATGAATGTATTTTCTAGGATCGCATAGTGGCAGTTGCTGACAATATAAGAAGCAAAATATGAAATTTATAAGTAACTTGGGCTTAGTAGAAAAACCAAATGTGCAACGCAGGTCTTGGCAGGATGACGATGTATATTTCATTGAAAAGGTAAAACATTCTAATGACTAATTTTACGGTAGAAAAAAAATGTACTTTCCTACACTTAAGGAAAAATTGAAGGGCCCATTTTTTTAATCACAAGGTAAATCACTTTTACAATCCTGTAATAAAATTTGGTTTTACCTTATAAATTATCACAGTTTTACAAAAAAGCTTACTCTTGCACACTGACAAGATGTAGAAGACCTGTTTCTTTTTTAGGAATATTTTTACAGCTTCTGCTCCGAAGCATTTGCTGTCTTCTTTTGTATATCCCAATTAGAGCAAATTAAAAGTCTACTCAGATGCATCCCTTTATTGTCCATTTCACATTTCCCACTTTTTCCGCACCTTCATCTCTAGAGTTTCGAGACTACAAAATCTTATCAGTAATTTACATCTGACTTCACTCTAGACACTCATAGTTTGTGAACACTTAGACTTTAAGCATAAGGGGTATTCTGAGAAAAATACACATATATGACAGATTCGGTAGATACTTAGTTAGGGTCTCTTTCATACATAGGACATATGATTAAACCTGTAGCTCTTAGACAACATTAAACTACAGAACACACTTGCTGCATTCCTATGAAGTATTAAAGTATATTTAATTAAAAAACTAATGAAATACTTATATTTTCCTTAGATACATTATTCTACATGCTGGTTCAGAAAAAGGATTAGGAGATTACCATGGCGAGATGAAAGCTGAACATTTTGAGAAGTGGGTTAGAGATGATCTACTACCTAATTTGAAAAGGCCTTCATTAGTCATTTTAGGTAATGCCAGCTACCATAGTAGGTTGTTAGGAAACTGGCCATATAGTGGCGGGAAGAAAGAAAATATGGTTAAATGGTTGAAAAACCGAATTATTCCTTTTGCAAAATCGGCGACAAAATAGATTTTGTGGTGCTTGATTCAGCGCCTACCAAAGTCTCCCAAACCTTATGTCGTCGATGCTCTTATTCAGGAGGGTGGTCATCAAGTGCTGCGCTTGCATCCATATAATTGTGAATTCAATGCTATTAAAATGGTATATATTTAAAAATAATAAGACATTCCCTATTTTATGGGACCCACATTATTAGTATATTAATAAGGTAAATGGTAATAAAAATCATTTACAAGTTCTTTTTTTCTTTTTACTTTTTAGCTTTTCTTTATTAAACTACCTTACTGCTTTTAATAAAAAACTAAATATTAAATGACTATTTCATTTAAACACATTACATCAATGGCCACAGTAGTTGCCAAAATGCTTGAACTCACAAGCATCCATTTACAGTCCAGCTCCTAAAACGCCAAACCTACCACTTTGTCTGCTCTCTTATCTTAAAAGTGTCCAGACTAGTATCTACTGCGTGCAGATTGCATACATTTTTCTTTCGTCATTACATACGTTTGCTTTTTTCATAAAAACCCCTGGTGGACACCGCCACTTCCTATGCATTAAACACGACCTCCTACCAACGTTTTTGATAAATTTATTTTATAAGATATAAGCATCTTGTTGTGTTAATAATACTCTGAATAAATAAATGATTATTACTGTTTTGTTTTATTTATTTTATAATTTAATATAGAAAGCCGCTAATGAAGTTATATCAGATGAAATAAATCGACTTATCTTTAGGCATCTTTAAAAAATTGTAAATTTGCATAATAAGGGATATCGAACCATCCCTTATAGTGAGATATTTTATCAGGATATTTCAATTCAATTGTAAAGAGTTTGCCTGCTAATATAACAAAACATAATAGGTCTGTTTGATATTCAGAAATAGTGTACACTATTTTACATTTTTTTACGTACCTAAGCACTTTAATTGAAGGTGTATTTAAGGACTAAGTGTCTACAAAATGTGTAAATAGTGTAAACTATCTCTAAATAACAAACACTTAAATAACTATTAATCTGCACTAGATAGGCGAAAATGATAATTTTTAATAAAATATTATGGCCAAACATCAAGCTTTCACAATTTATGCAAATATATAAACAGCAAGAAAAAAATACTGATGAATTTAGTTATTGTAATCTAACAACAATTTTTTTAAGATATTAAAATTTTGAAACTCCCTTCTCTCAGTGCGGTCCTGACTAAAATTCTTATATCAGCCAACTTAAATCTGAAAAACAAAATTTACTAATATGTAGGGATATTCGCATTGCCAACCTAAAAATGTTAGCTTGGACAAACTATAACTAACTAATCAGATAAAACAAGATGTACAATTATATGCCCATAGTTAGTAGTCACACAAGGTTGGTGATTCATCGAAGTAGTACTGGGAATTACAGCCAGCATCTAGCGACAAGGCCTTAGTGTTGGCGTAATTGCATCCTGTGAGGTTTGAAATAATGAGAAAACATTAGTGAACTATTTAACAAATTTCCAAACGTCAATCCAGATATTTTTAAATTAATAAGTACATATGAATAAAAACAAAATAGTTTTTTTTTATAAAAATATAATTAACATATCATTAAAATTTAAAAATTGTGGGTCTTTTTGAAGTGTTTTAACAGAAAATGTGAAAGAGTGTCAAAAAATTATACAATTTTTAAAACTTTATAAAAAGAAATCATGTGTAACTATTGATTCTAACCTTCAAGCATATATCTACTAGAAGCAGCCCTGCATACGTACCTCTCCCACCGACCAATCAGCACGTTGGAGTGAAAAAGAGAAGGGTAGTTGACCGATTTTTCTGTCAAGAGGCAGGTCTCCTTAGGTAGGTATATGCTTGAAAATTGTGACTCTATACTGCCTGAGAAGTTACCCATTTCAATAGATTAAACTATTTTTATAGCATTCTGTATAATTTACTTTAAATATAATTATTAAAACAATTTTTTTTCCCTAATAAACATGAACACAACCACTTAAACTTTTATTCAAACACTATGTAACAGCAAATACTAATTTTTCCAAACCAGCTGATAGAATTGCCCTTCAATTTATGTTTCTTAGTTTTAATGCATAGACATAAAAAAGTAAAAAGTTGGGATCTTTCTAGGACATTTTAATAGATTTTTTTATGCACTAAAATTAAATATTATGAATTAAGTGCTTGGATAAACCCACTTATGTTTATAATTAAAGTTATGTTTATGCAATTGGATAATTCTGGTCTAAATGTATGTATGTACACTGATTTAGTGCAATATGAAGTAGTAGAAACAGAATTCCCAAAGTTTACTATAAATGTCTAGTGGAATTCCTTTATGTTAACCATAATATTAAATTGTTCGTTTATATTTAACTTACCAACAGTTAGGCTTAAATCAGTTTGTCTAGTTGCTAAACCTACGGACCATGAGCCTCCTTGTTGTACTTTGACTTCAAAATATGATTTTGACTGAACTAATGGAGCATTTCCTAGGACCGCACCAGCACCACAGGCTCTTTGGCCACCTTACATCACCTTCTATCATAAGATCAAAAAGTTTATTTTCAAATTATTTAAAATACCTAAATGTCACTGAATAGGTTGTTGAAATATGTTGTGAGTTAATTAAATCCATCAACACCTAAACAAAATCTGAAACGGATGACTTCAAAAATTAGAAATTAACCTCCATTTGATATTTAATATGTTCAAAATTTTTAAACGAATTACCCATATGAAGAAGTGTCTAAAACTGAATAATTTGGTTGAAATATGTTGTGTAGGAGGATTAAAATTAAATCCATCTAAACAACCCCTTAAACAACAAAATACTGAAACGGATGACATTCTTCTAAAAAAATTAGAAAAATATAACCTCCATTTGACAAACATCAAATTTTGGCGACATACCGCGTTCAACATTGTTGACAGTTTTAACATACCGGTTTATTTTCGCGAGAAGCGGTAATGTAGGGGAAGGTGTTCTGACATCAGTATCAACCACAAAATACGAAAACGTCATTATTTTGTACCCAGTATCTACCGCTACCACTAGTCAGGAGGAGCGTTAATAATGGTTATGTCAAATTTAAATTTAAAATAATGGAGGATTCGCGGCTTTTCTATTGTTTTGGTTCTGTGATGTTTTTTTTGTTATGGTTTAACAACTATTTGGATTGCAGATTTTTTGGTTTATTTTAAGTCCCAAATGGATGAATTAATACAATTATATTTAAATCATAAAGGAAAAATTTACTTGTTATAGTTGACTTGGAAACAGCTAATATCTTATTAAATGGAAAATTTGGTTTATATATTATCTTTTTGACTTATTTCTTAACTCTCCAAATACCTTACATTTAAATATAAACTTAAAAGTGTATTATGGCCGGTTGCACCAACAATTTTAAGGCACCCTTAGCACAAAGTAAACCTTAAAATGGTCAAACAACCAATGTGATTGGCTAGATTGGAGATTTAAGGAATACTTAATGCTGGGTCTCTTAAAATTGTTGGTGCAACCGGCCATTAAACCATTAGTAGTAAGTTGACATACGTAAACCGTTTCGTTTTTGCGAGGATAGGCAGGTTAAACACGGTTAGAATGGTGGGGGAAAGAACTGCTATTAACCAGTAGTTAAAAACGGTTAGTCGCGAAAATATCCTTAAACTTCCTCTTTTATGCTTTTATGGAATTTAAAGCTGCATTTACAATGCAATTCGAACTCCAAGTTGAGGTGGAATTGGCTTGCTTGTCATATGGTGGCAGCACGTTAGCATTTACAATTCAAATTTTTCCCATTGTAAATGCTAACGTGCTACCACCATATGACAAGCAAGCCAATTCCACCTCAACTTGGAGTTCGAATTGCATTGTAAATGCAGCTTTAATCTTAAGCTCGATCTTCGAGCCTATCGACCTGTAGAGGCAGCCTTGCCGCCCGGCAGTGCGAACAAGCTTTTGAGAGAGAAAGAAGAATCACAGTATAACACACCTTTCCCTCTCGCTTCAACGTGCTGATTGGTCGGGGGGCAAGACCACTACAGGCATATGCTTGAAGCGCCTAATGAAGACCATTATTCCAATCCAGGTGTCACCCTTTCATTTTTTCCACTGATACTTTTTTGTTGTCAGCGCTTTACCTTTGGAGCGTAAGAGAAAGTTTGTAAACTTAATACACTTTTTCTCCTTCTCACACAGCAAGGCTGCCTCTCGGTAGGTGTATGCTCGAAGCGCTGTACCGATAGCTCTGATTCACTGGATGTTTTTCAGTTACCGCACAAAAGCGCATTATGTCACACAATGCTCAACATTGAGTGTCTTGGCTGTTTCAATTAATGCTCGCTAATGCGCACTGTGCTCTGTAGTTGAGAAACATCCACTGTTTTAGGTTTAGATATAGAAGCGACCCCTCCCCCTTGATTACACCCTTAAGGCACAACTTTCCCTTTTCGGATGCAATCCTAGATTAACAGCCACTAAAGCCACAAATATTCCTCATAAAAATTTAATCTTGTGAAGTGCACATTTAGGTGATCAGAATGCAGCCCGACGCGTTAGGCATAACCAGTTTTCGTCAAAAATGTTCTTTGACTACCGCAAAGCCGCGCTACCACCTATGCTACTTTGCCAACCCTAATTTTAAGTTTTGAAAGGGTTAGTAGAGTGATGGCCCAAAAGTCGGTAAAATTGGTAGAATCCAAATGAAAAACCCTGGAGATCTACCACCTTAATTTGTAGGTTTTTTGGAGCTTTAAAAAACGTAGAAAACTGATTTTAAATTATTCATTGTTTATGTTTATACATGTTTTTGTTAAGAAGTTTTAAATGATCTGGACTAGGCTGCCCATTGTTCTTTGTTGTTAACAAATCCTCTGTATTTAAAAAGTAAGTACAAGATAAAAGTTTATGGGGGGAGTATGGTAAGTAGTATATCTGCAAACTACTGAACCTCCCAAAAAATGGAGAGTAGAGGTAAGGGAACATCTCTCATGGCTGTTTGGCTTAAAAAGTGGCCCCAGAATACCTTAAACAATTATTTTTTTCAATCTAAATTTTTTCAAATGTATATAATTTTGCGGCCATGGTACTATATCCCACTCTCCAGGGTTGCAACTGGGCTTATAAAATCTGCACTGTAATTAGTTATCCATAACTGACTGTTTTAATAAAAATAAATTATTTTACTGACTATTTTTAAGAAACCAATAAAAAAAACCAAATTGTCAATTTTCAGAATAAAATAAAATCAAATCATAGACTGAACAGCATAATGTGATTCGTGGATTATTTTATGAGTTATTTATTCAAAGATTTTTTGATATCAACCAAACAATAAAATACATTTTTTTCGGATTCATTGTCAATCATTTTAAATACGTAAATAATAAAATGACGGAAGACCGGAAGACGGACGGTTTGAAGTTTAAAGGTTATGTACATCAATCTTTCTAGTTTGTTTAAAAAACAAAAATTTCCCAAAAATAAAAAAAAAATAACTAATTTGGTTGGTGACAAGGAGTAAAGGTATTAATATATTAATTTTAAAAAAATAAAATCAAATTTTTGAAATATTAAAAAGTTGGTAGATTTTTCATCCAGGGTAGTAGGTTTGTAGAAAAAGTTAAAAGTAGGTAGATCTACCTAAAAGTTGGTAGAGTTGGTAACACTGCACCTATGGCTCACTTTAGGGGACTCTTAGACAGGGAGGTGTCACTAATATTGAAGATTTTGCAACAGCGGTTAGGCTCAGAGTGATGGCCCCACTTACGGGGGACCAGGCTAGGGGCAGGGTAAAGCAGTGTTGCCACGTAGATGGGATTGAAGATCTCTACCAGCCATCCTGAAAGTCGCTACTTTGTCCCTACAAAGTAATTTCGTTACTTATTTATTGGAGCTTTAATAAAACGGCCATGAAAACCAAATAAAATTTTATATTAAAGCTTTAACAAAAACTAAAAACCAACGGGTCGGAGCGTTTTCTTTTAAACTTCCATATAATTTTTAATAAATTTATGCTTCACTTTATAAATACACTGTAGAGTAAACATGATGGGAAATTTTTGTATTTACCTTTTCTCTTTAGCTCTGCGTACTGATATAGTCTGGACCAAACCTTTAGTAATCTGCATGATACTATTACTAGAAGATAAAACCACTTGGCGATTTAATTTCGTACGACGTTGCGCATGACGTCACTCGACGACAACAATTCTGCTTGTCGGTTGGGAAAGCAGTGTTTTAAAGCCTTTTTTTAACGTTTATTGTATTTTGGCATTATATGACGTTTAAAAAATAAATAAATCATGCGCTTAATCCATCTAACATCTAAACAGAAATCGGAATGCCATATTAAAACTCGCCGTTTCTGGGGAAATAGTCGTCGAGTGACGTCAGGCGTGCGAGAGAGATAGGCTTATCTCATGCGCGTGGGTTTATCTTTTAGAGTAAAAGTATCATGAGTAATCTGTGGTCTGGACAATCTAAAGTTTTAGTCATGGCCGACAAGACATGTCATTTTCTAGTTACTTTTATTATAGCCAACTCAAGATTGGGCCAGGGACGTACTTTGGCGAATATTTTTTTCATAAAATGATTTTAAAAATTTAAGAACAAAATTGCTAAAACATATTTACTGTTAGCATTATAAATATAAAAAAAAACGGGTTTTTGATTTTATTAAAATTTTAAAACTAAAAGAGTTTTAAACTCACGAGACGATACTCAACACATGATAACGTGACAACATATTATTGGTTTATATTTAGTAAAAAAATATAATATACCTAAACGTGTTGAAAAAGGATATATAAAAACATTTTTTATTTATGATTCAACTATTTATTATGAAGCGCTATAAACTATATAAATATATAAGCAGGTAAATACATACTTAGCCTTTAGATCCTAGCATGTTCTTGTAAAAATGTTTAATTTTTAGGCGTTATTATACTTTACAAGTAACCAGTATTCATTATTAATTTACTTAAGATAGCACGACCTTGGTTTTAGCTTTTATTTGGATGCGAAATCCTTTTAAGCATATAAACTTTTAAGAAGTTACCTAATGTAAAATTTATGTATTTCTAGAAACTAAAGGTTCTCTTTTAGTACTTTTTGCGTTCTGTAATTAAACATAAATAAGGAGAAATTAGTAGTTATTTTTTATTAATAAAATATATTGTTACTGTTTTAAAAAAATACCACTTACAAAATTTTATGATAACTTCATCATATTAGCAAGAATGTCTACTAGTTTAAAAAATATACCCCCCAATACATCTATTTTTGTAGTTACTTTTTTTAAGTGCATGCATTTTTTCTGCAAATGAATAAGTGAATAAACACCTATCGCTGTAGTCACTTTTTTTAGTATGCATTTTCCTGCAAGCGTATGAGTAAAGAACGCTTTATTGCATGGTTAATTTTATAAATTATCTTCGTCAGATGACATGCTGTGATCGCTGTCAGAAACATGAATGATGATGGGTTCTTGAACTGACATTATATATTTTTCTTTTTCCCACGCCTCTTTTATAATTTTATCTGTATGTCGAACATAGTTGGACCAGTGCTCTGAGGAAACATGCTTCAAAGATATTTTCCAACACTCCAAAACATCTTTGATTTCATTAATACGAGAATCATAAACGCGTTTAGCCTCGCTCCATACCATTTCAATAGCATTGAACTGACAATGGTATGGAGGTAGACGAATAACTTCATGTCCAGCTTCTCTTATTAAATTATCAACCACATACGATTTACTAGGTTTTGGTATCTGGCTTATTATCTTCCACAGTCTATCCAAAGTATCCAAGGGAGAAAAAGGAATGTTCTTTGCTTCTAGCCAATTCTGAATTTCTCCTTTTCTCCAACTTTTGGTGGGCCATTTCTCACTTTGACGACTATGGTAACTAGCGTTATCAAGGAGAATAATTGACGGTTCATCCAAGCTGGGAAGAAGAGCGTTTTTCAACCATTTTTCAAAGTTTTCCGCATTCATATCTCCATGGTAATCTCCCGTGTTTTGCTTCGATTTGAATACGACGGATGCATTTTCTACAAAACCATTTGCAGTGCCAGCATGTAAAACAATAAACCTGTAAAAAAATAATGTTTAGGTATATTTAAGGTAGATCTCACAAGGATTCTTTCTAAACGTCACAAGATGTCTAGATAAATTCAAAACCCAGTACCAGACTACATTTTTAAGTTAAAGATGCTGCTTTAGAACAGCAAAAGCAAATCTTTTTTTAATATCAACCAATCAACCAAAAACCTTGGTCGACCTTGGTTTTTAACCCTGCTAAAGTAGTTTGGTTAAATATTTAAAATACATATATAATTTATTTATGTTACCAAATCTCTTTCCCTGCTTCTTTTGGATGTACTGGGAATACAGTAATCGTGATCCATAATCATAAATTAATCTAAAAAATTTGAAAATAAAAGCAAATAAAATTATAGTTATTAATACCTACACTAATACTTACTTTTTAATAAATAAACACTTTACAAAACTAGAAAGTCCAAAAAAAAAACAAAGTCCAATACACACACTACTTTTACAATACCTCAAAAAACTATCCCTAAAAGCATTAAAAATAATATATTTTAGAATTCGATGTCGACACGTGCGAACGACCCGAACACTTAAAAATAATGTATTATAAAAATACGGGCCTGTTTGCCACAACAGCTAAGCTAATCGACGTAACTATTTACCCAGTAAAGGAACGATATATGAAACGGTCAAAGGATTAGAGGAAGATGCGAGTATTTGAGGTTAAATAATGTGAATATCAGATGTGTGCTCGTTTTGTTTTAATTTACGAGTCAACATTAGAGGGCTAAACGGCTTGTCATAAGAAACGTCAAAACAACAAAACTTTACAGTGAACCAAGCTCCTTGTCTAAGGAACCAAGTATATACACAACTAACCCTTTTTTATTCTGTGCTCTTGGGTGGGTAAATTCCCCTTTGGCTCAGTGGTGATGCTACGAGGGGAGAGGGGCAGAGGTCGCCCGGGGAATTAGACCCCAATTAGACTACCTAGGTCTGACGTCAGGCGGGAGGGGCGGAGCTTACTAATTTTTCCAAACAAATCTGTTTTGGTCGCCAATAAGACTGTTGAGGTGATTATTCGGACGATTGGTGCCCATCTTAAGAGTTTTAAGAGATAGCAAGCCAGTAATACCTTTGAAAAAAACATATTTTGTAAAATTTTTTATTAAAATTTAAAATGCCTTACGGGCTTTTACATTATCCGTTTGTCTGGAAAAGTTGTTAAGCTTTGCCCTTAAGCGGAGTCCATTTGGACGGAATCAAAGCAACAGAAGAATTAGGTTGAGTCTATAAATCTTTTAAAATCGTATACAGCGTGTTTTAAAAGTAAAGTAAAATATTCAAGGAAACGCTTCTTGGGTTTATTTCAGAGAAATAGAAGGGGGGAGAAAGCGCTTCGACCACTGCGCATCCAATTTTACGAGGACGGCATGCTTAGACAAGGAAAGAGACGGCATGTGAGCCGCCATCATGATACTATTACTCGAGAAGATAAACCCACGCGCATGAGATAAGCCTATCTCTCTCGCACGCCTGACGTCACTCGATGACAATTTCCCCAGAAACGGCGAGTTTTAATATGGCATTCCGATTTCTGTTTAGATGTTAGATGGATTAAGCGCATGATTTATTTATTTTTTAAACGTCATAAGTAATGCCAAAATACAATAAACGTTAAAAAAGGCTTTAAAACACTGCTTTCCCAACCGACAAGCAGAATTGTTGTCATCGAGAGACGTCATGCGCAACGTCGTACGAAATTAAATCGCCAAGTGGTTTTATCTTCTAGTAATAAGACGATTTCGCCACGTTTTGGTAGGTATATTTGGTTGGTCAGAAATAGTGATGGGATAATTCGAATTAAAAATAATTGATAATCCGATTATTGAAAAAATCCTCTATCATGCGATTATTCAGATTTAATTTGAATTACGAAAAATAAAATTTAAATAAAAAAAAAAATCTGAATAATCGCATGATAGCGGTTATTTCAATAATCGGATTATCGATTATTTTTAATTCGAATTATCCCATCACTATTTCTGACCAACCAAAGTACCTACCAAAACGTGGCGAAATCGTCTATAGTATCATGAGCCGCCATGGTTGCTTCTACTTGTCAAATCAAAATTGACATTTGTTTCGTTTTCTTTGTTGTTCTCATGCAATAAAAAGGGTTGTCGTATAAACAAGAGTTTTTCGTAAATGTTTTGTTTACTTTTTGGATTAGATTTGGCTTAGTATCTTTTGTTTTATTTTAGTTAAGTGTTCCATTTATAATGCTTTAATTTAGTTTAATGAACTATGTCTTGTTGCGTGAGAGGGTGTTCCAATTTTAGAAGATATTATTTTCGTTTCTAAGTACTCCATTTTATATAGTGAAAATATTTTATTGGGTAAATAAAAACCTAGAAAAATGAATGCTAAAATAGTTTAATTGTAATTTTATAAGATAACATACCTTATAATAGTTTAAGTCTCTTGATTTTTGCATACTTGCAGGGGCAACAAAATTTACATGTAATATTTTAATTTTAGATTTCCAAATGAGGAAGTTTTGGTTAAAAAATGGTTGAGTATACTGCAAATAAACAATTGGTCAGCTAGCAGATACATTTGTTTAAAACAGTTCTTGGATAGTGAACATATAGGACAAGGAAAAATTTTAAGACAAAATGTTATACCTTTGCTTTTTTTTGGATGGCATTTCCACCCAAGTACCCACCAATTATCACCAATTCCATGGCGAAACATCATACCAAAACTATTTAAGGGGAAAGAATGAGAAATAAGTTAACCAAGTTGATTTCATTTAATGGTCAATAAAACCTATTAATAAAAATATCTTGTTTTATTGTTAACCCAATAGTTTAACCAAACTAACCTACCGGATTAAGTTTAAGAATGTCACTTTTCTATTCCTCAGAGGGAGAGTGTGAACTTGCCCATGATTGTGTCTATATAACTCTATTATTATTATGGTATCTTAGTATTGGCAATTGCCACATATTAATCATTCAAATTATCTCTGCAACAGCCTAAATATAATTTATGTTTGCAATTTTACAATATTAATTGTCAAAAAAAACCTATTCTTCACTAAAAATTATTTTAAGAAAATAATCTACAAAGGCAAGGACTGTGTCTGGTTGTATTCTGAAAACTAAAAAAAAGGAGTATAGGTATTGAAAAAAAGAGTATCATAAGAAAAAGATATGTGAATGGCAGCTGACCTGAGCATTTATTTATATATATATATATATATATATATATATATATATATATATATATATATATATATATAATATATATATTATATATATAATATATATATATATATATATATATATATATATATATATATATATATAATATATATATATATATATATATATATATATATATATATATATATATATATATATATATATATATATATATATATATATATATATATATATATATATATATATATATATTAATATATAGCATGTTTTTTTTTAATATATAGGTACTTCCTTTTATAATTTTCATAGTAAGAAAAAAACTTACACTTATGATCACCTGCTTAAGATGATATATGATTATAGATATTGTTAAACAACCATTTTATGAAATAAAAGTGTTCAATTGGGCCAACTACATGTATTATCCAGTGTCATTTCTTAAAGTAAATTTACTTTTTAATGCAAAAAAAAACATTTGACATAAAATACAGTGTATAAATAAAACACTTCTTTACTGATTATTTATTTTATTTAATAAAATGCTATTTGTCCATATTGCATGTGTTCGCTGGGAAATTCTTTAGGATGCCTTTTATATTGTATGCATTTTTTGCTATATTCTCTTATGGTAACTTTAGGTCTGGTTGTTATTCAGAATTAGTTAACACTTTTTGTACACCAAATTATGAAATACACCTTCGATAAGAGCACTTACATAAAAAAGTGTGAAATACTGTACACAAATTTTGAATAACAGAGACTTTTAAAGAATCCGTTAAAAAGACAGCACTGCAGTTATTGGGTAAAATTATTAAAGCTTTTTTGGGTAAACAAGTTGTTATTTCGATTTTAGCATTTCCATTTATTGTTTCTGCCAAGTCACCTGGATCTTCTTGCCCTTTTCATTAAAAAATTGTAATATATATTATAATATATGCATATTTATAACGTATTCTGCTTTCTTTATCGTTGCTAAAGAATTCAAAAACACATTATGTAGGATTTCAATATTCTGAGCTTTTTACCAAGAAAAAAATCTTCTAACCCATAAATATTTTTGAATTCATACAAATGATTCACCTGCATAGTATAATGTTTAATAATGGTACATGTTTTCATCTTAAAATTTTAATTTTATTCATAAAAAGTAATATTATTCATCCAAAACCATTTTAATTAAATTTTTGTTTACAAACAAGATTATGACTTATGACATGACAAGCACAAATGATGACAAATGACAAGCGAAAGCAACCATGGCGGCGCCCTATATTAGACTTTTCGCGCAGATTGAAGCGCTTTCTCCTCTTCTCTATTTCTCTGGTTTATTTAAGGAAGAAAACTTCACATAAACTCATCCTAAACATCTTAACTTTTAAGATACAGGGTGATAAAGTTATTATTAAAAAATTATCTTTTTTTTTATAATATCTATGATACCAGATACCACTCTAATATTTTAATGAAATTCGGTACACAACTACTATTCATTAATATGCATCTTCTGTTGGACATTTTTTAAAATTTCTTTCTGCGGTGTTCGAGCGGGATTTTATTTAAATATCTTTAAATAAAAATACAGTACGCGACTGCTTTTTCTCGTAACGAAAATTATTTTGATAATTTTCATTCACTTCTGAGCAAATCTGACATCTTCATTTTCTTTTGTCCGACGAATAGTTTTCGCGTAAAAAATAAGAAATACATCTCTGCATATGGTGGCTATTAAATGTCAAACTTGATAGAAGATGCCTTTTTGCTGTTTTGAAGACCCTCTCATAAAAGGGGTTTTAAAAGTAGGGTAAAAGATTTGAAGAGACGAGTTCTTGCCCCCATAAGAAAAAATCTATCGGATTAAAGACTGGGGATCGCGGTGGACAAGCATTAGCAGTAAAATTGGAATTAGAATCAAGCATAAGAGACAATACCCCATGCGCAGGAGGCAACCGTCTGGTAACAGCGTCTGAACACGTTGAATGTGGTATTGATACAGTAAGTTTTCTTTTGGTATTCAAAAAACATTTTTAAAAACTGAAATTTTTTAAAGCTTGTCTGATGCTTTTGAAAGACTTAACTTCCAACATAACTGCCTGTTCTGTCTAGTCAAGGCTGTTTTATATTAAAGCCTTCCGGTAACGAGAGATAATTTCATCACCTTGTAGACTCAGATATCTGGGGAGCTAGCTTAAAAGCTAACGAACCTGTAGTTTTGCGGCTTGTACAATCTTTCAAGGTTCCAGATGCCTGGGGCTCACGATAATCTTATACTTTTTCGTTAAATACTTAACTTGCTTGCATATCAATACCATATAAGCAAAGATAAAACTACTACGAATAGATGGTTCATTTAAATGGGGCGTTTTGAATCAGTTCGGAGATATCAATGCTTCCGTAAATGCGAATAAAATTAAGTCGGTAACCCCTGCCCCAGCGAATCGAGGTAGGAAACCATGTGCGACATTGTCAATGTCTGTCGCTTGTACCTTATTCGGAACACGAAGTAGCGAAAGCGGGCGGCTAAACGGATTGTGTATTTGCTAGTTGCGTTTCATCATGCCAATAGTAAAGGCCTGCCGGCAACACTGTTTAACTTTCGTTCAAGGATAGCGCCAAAATCTCTCGATGGACATCGGCTCGCGTTAGCCAAAGTCCATTAGGGGTATCAAAAATATAGCATTGAATGGTTCATCTTATCCGTAGTAGTATTATCTTTGATATAAGGCAGCGGCTTTATCTAGCTAAACCCTTGCCAGAGGCCCACGTCACACCCAAGTTTTACCCGGGCTAGTGGTAGCGAATAAAAGTTCAGCCTTTAGTTTAAAAGTTCTTGCTTGCTAAAAGCATGCCTCTCTGTAAATTAATTTTGTTGTCAACATTATAATTTACACACAAATTTCTGATTTTGGAATAAAAGGTATTTTTCCATTTGTTTTAGTTGTTAAACAGAAATAATTTATTATAATTATTTATTTTGTTATTAAAATTAAATTAAAGCCAAATTACCTTGGATTTTGTTGCATTTCTTATTAGATTTTTACGCAAAATAAATACTTAACAATCTAAACTATTTACTTACTATACACACACACACACACACACACACCCACACGCTTTCGCTCCAAAGTTCTGCTACACGATGGGGAAAAAGTAAATTTTTTTAAAATGAGTCAGTTTTTTTGGTTTTTATCCTCATAATGCAAATGTAAAATGTATATTTTCCTTATTAAATCAGCACTGGACAGAGGGGAGAAATCAATTTACCGTAAAAACCATGGAAGCAATTTTAATCACCACTGTAATTTTACTTATATTTTATTAGGTAAAAAAAAGATATTCTTAAACAAGTTTCTTCTTTAGAGAACTATAAATAAGTAGCTGTGTTGTAAAATTAAGTTCATCCCAGAGAAAACTTAAGGTACGTATTATGCCATTAATGTTCCTAATGTTTTTTTTTTGTTTATTTTTTTGTTTTGCTAAAAAAACTATAAAAAATATATATTCGCAGTGTTGGAAAATATAATTTACATTTATTTTGTAACAGGACCTTTTTGCCTCTTTTAACTCTTTTTGGCAGCCCCAAATTAACCAGAAGATTACTGACATACTGATTATTTACTGGTATCACTAGCTACAGAAGTACTTCTTAAGACAAGTTTACAGTGGCGGCTGGTGGCTATTTTATGCTGTGTACTGCATTAAATAATATGATTAAAAATTTAGTTATAAGTTACTCTATATATTTATTTGCATGGGTCAGGCCTAATTGCCGGGTGTAAATATATATTATTGTATGGCGGACACTTGAATGAACACCTTATTCAGAATAAAACTAAATATAAAATTACAGGAAAAAATCTTTTATTAGTTTTAATTTATTGAAAGTTTACATTTGGTTAATAAATAAATGTTGATCAATAAAAGCTAATAAATGAAAACTAAACAGACAAATTGGGTCTGTATTTATAGGCTCAATCTGTATGCAGATTGCAAAAAATTAGAATTATCAACTAACAAAACAAAGATTTAAAATCAATTATTTATAGAACATTTAATATTATTTGTTATATTTAAATTTCATTAGCCTATTTTTTTTTTGCTAACAAATTTTTTTGTAACTTTTACGTTAAAATTTTCAACAGAATGAATTAGCTCTTTTTCTACTAAAAGCATTATCTCTTGGTCTGCAGTTATGCATTGAATACGGGTTTCTTCTTATTAAATAATAAACTACTTGAAACAAAATGCCTACATATCATATATAGGTATACATTACTTTTTTAATTTATATCAGTAAAACATTTTATAAAGCGGCAACGTGCGTAATCCTTCAAAATTTCTAGCCGGCGCTATTGTTTAGTTTAGTCAGTACCAGCCTGCATTAAAATCATACGTTAAAACCAGAGAAAGCAGCGGGCAAGAAAACCACGCCGCAACGGTCTGCATTGGCTGAGCGGCGCTAGAATAAATATCGCACACGAGCCGAATCGGTCTTGATGATAGTCGATGTCGGTCGATTCGAACGATGGCTCTCGTATTGGTGTTGGTTGAATTTACCGCGGAGACAATCGCTCGCAGCGAAATATTATTTTCTTCGTAGGTAGTATTTTAGAAAATAATTTAAATAAACAAAATGACAAAATATTTATACACATTTTTTTTTGTAATTTGACGATGTGCTGCTGCTCCTCAGCACATATACACCAGCCGCCACTGCAAGTTTATATGGGTACTTTAAAAACATGTTTTAAAATATTATCTAAATTTCTTAACATAATATATGAACATAAACAATGTACAGTTCTCACTTAAAACTTTGTGTTAGCTTTCAAATTTCAAAGGGCGTGAGCGCCTCTTTAAAGCTTAATCCGAATCTGCAATTACTGAAAAAATTTACAATTGACCTCTATTTGGGTTCAAAAAATCGCATTATTTGCAGTTGACAATGACACACGCAAGTAATGTAATATTTGACATTATTACCTACCCTCTATTATTTTGATGCAGTATAAAAAAATGTTTAAAGTGTTTATTAATTCATAATTATTCGCTATCTGCAAGACTTAAAAGTGACATCTAGTGCTATTTATCCACGAAACCATCAGCTGCTATTAGCATGTTTTTGTATTGTAAACTGAACAATTGTGCATATTCAGTAAAGTAAAAATAATATTTAAGAGGACAATAATTTATCATTATCTTATTAGTATTAGAAGTTATGGGAATTACTATTTCCATTTATATTTTAAAATACAAGAATTCATGGGTAAAATAGATGAATAGTTAAGAACTCGAGCTCTCAATTCGGCAAGCCGGGTTCAACTTTTAATGTGGCCAATTTTTAAAAAATTTTATTTATAAAACTAATTATTATTATTTTTTTATTTTTAAAAAGTTGCAGTACTAACTAATATCGGTAATTTTGGAAAGTAATAAAGCTTTTTAAATGTATTTAAGACTAATAAAGTTTTATAAATGATATGTTTTTTGTTTTTTTTTTTATAAAAGTATACTTGTCCTTTAGCTACATAGAGGTAAATGACAATCCTAGTTTTAAAATTTATACTTTGTTTTAATTACATAAAACTTAACAATTTTTTTAAACACATATTTTGTCCCTTTTTGATTAAAAGAGTTTGTCTGTACTAATTTTACTGCAGGACGATTGGGTATAGACGTTTAGGTCTTAAGGTCTACAGAAAAAATGTAAAAATGCTAAAGAAATAATTTGTTTAATTATACTATAAAAAAAACTATAAAAATGTACTTTTTAATCCCATTTTACAGTAATGCAAAACAATATTTACTATATTTTTAACAAATAGCGCATACTTGAATATTTTAAGAAAGACCTTGAGTTTCTTAAGGGTTCGCACCATAGAAAAATGAAACAAAAAAAATGAAAACAAATGAAACTTTTGTTTCATTTTTCTATGGTTCGCACTAATGTCTGAACAGATGTATCGCCAGCAAACATAACAGTTAATTTAGCTTTCCCTATTACTTTTGGCAATTTGTAAAAGATGATGTACATATTGGTCGCTACAGCTAGGATCCCGTTAGTAGCCCAAAATGGCATTGGCAAAAAAATCTCTATAATAAACAACAATATGGTATGGCAAATTATTTTTGGTCATTAGTCTACCTTCAAATGAAGATATCATTGGTCAATAACCCAATATTTTGCTGGGGCTTGATAGCTAAAAATTTTAAACACAATTTTTTCTTATCTTAGAACAAATATATTTGATACAACTTAAGATAGGTAGAAAAAAATACACATAAAGTCCTAAATGTACAAATACCCATTAATGCAAGCAAACAAGAAAACTTCTGCTCTAATTACAAGTTTTTCTTGCAGATAAAACAAACAACAAAATTCAACTGTAAAAATGCATTAAATTTACATTTAAAATTAAAGAAAATGTTTTTTTTACAAAAAATTGGTCACTCGTTTTGTTATTAAACGCATATAATATTGCGGATTACGAATTATGTAATTACACACAGAATATAATGTAAAATATTCAACATAAATATTTTAAATAAAATCATAAACAGATCAAAAAGTATATTGATGTTATCTTTAACATCACAAATATTACAGGTCCGTTAATTAAAAATTAAATCAACAGAAATTAATTAAATTTTTATGCATTATTCCTAATTCTACATAAAATCTATATAACAGATCAAAAATATACTGACGCAACTTTTCTTCAGAGGTGTTATTTACAATTTTTCCACATTTATTAAACTAAACTCATAACTATCTGGTATAAAAACATGTTAAATAAGCTTATGTTAAAATGTTTAACAAATTATATCAACACAACTAAAAATCTTACTCAAAGGTGTATATTTTAATTAAATTTCTGACATAGAGCGTACTGTTGGCTCCTGTCATTGAGTGTCGGTAGGGTACTAATTTTTACACTTATTGGAACACGTTCATAGGGTGGGTGGCTTGTGAATACGGTCTTGCGATTTGATATTTAACTGAAAACCTTGGTAAAACTGATATCTAAAGTCAGTAACACAGCGCAAAAATGGCCAGAATAAAGCACATTTTTTAAATACTTTGTACTATCATTTTTTTTTCTTCTAAACATGTTTGTTAAAGTGCAAAATTAGAAACTTATTATATCTGGACATGGTTTCTACTAACTTAAGTTCTTAAAAAACCAAAGGCCCGGCAGGGGGTGGGGGAGTCCGTCGAACCCCCTGGGTTTTTAAAAATTACTTAAGATAAAAAATTCCCGTCTAAATCCTTAAACTTTACAATATCGCCTAGAAATTTAAATGAGAATAATTATTATTTGGAAATTAAAGTTGTGGTATTTTTATTTGTGTTGTTAATTAATTAATTCTAGACTAGTAAATTGACTTAAATTTTTTGATCACCTCTACATTTGTTTCCAGCGGCGGCGACATTAGAAAAAGGCATTTAAATCCAAATAATGTGTTCATAAGAAGGTTAAGCAAAACTAATCCACTTACGAAATTTTAAAGGAGTATTTTTTATTTAAAAAATTTAAAGCTGGAACCGATGCGCAATATAGGTATGTTTCATAGAAAAATACGATTTTTAACACCATTTAACATACTTTTATCTAAAGTAGCAGCAATCTTAGGAGTGTTGCAGAAAAAAACAAGCTGAAATGTTTACTTATTTTGATTCGTTTTTCCCGAACGAATCGTTAAAAAAAATGCGCCATAGTGGAACCATCAAAACCATACCGGATTAGTAGGGTAACTCCGCCAATTATTACTTTTATTTATTTTGTTACTATTTCCATTTAAATATTCTTATAAACTAAATATATATCTTCATGTTTCTACATGTTCCTGTGTAGGCAATGGATAAACTGGCACTTACAAAAGGATTAATTAGGGAAACTTATGGGAGATACAAAGAAAATTAAGAAACATTTTGTTTAAAACAAAATATGAAATGTGCAAAATGATCACAAAAATGATCAGTGGCGTACCACACTAAAAAAACACTTTAATATCGGTGCGCATGCCACTAAGTAAATTAAGAAGTCATTTTTTCTACTGTTGCTACTAGAGTACTATTATATTAACGTCTGAAACTATTTTTTTTTAATTTTAACACCCTGTTATATAAAAACCAAAATTTGTAGAGCAACATATTATATAAATTTTTTTATTTTTTACTAAATAATCCCCTGTTTAATTAATTTAACCTTTATTTTACACCTTGTATTTAGTAACTGCCTTTTTACTTTCTATTGCATTCGGTCGTTAAAATGTTTAGGCCTTGTTGTCAAAACTATCTGTTTACCCTTTCTTATATTAAAACAATTCTTTGTGATTACACTGACGAACGATCGTCATTATTTTATAATGGCTTAGAACAATTTTAGAAATTTATTTTAAAGTCTTTAGATACCGTACAATAACCGCATAACCCTAATGTTATAGTATATTATATTACAAGGATTAAAAGTGCATCTTTTGAACGAGAAATTTTTGCAGTTGCGAGGTGAGCGCAGCTGAGCGAATGCAAAATTGCGAGTAAAAATAAGCACTTTTAGTCCGTATGATATATACTATTTTTTCCAACTAAGACAAAATTTATACATTTAGTTATTCAAAAGAGCTCAAATGCAATTGCTGTTAATCCTAGGGTTAAAAGTAGCACTTTTAATCCTAAGATTAAAAGTGTTGCTAAGCAACGAGCACATTTTTGTACGGTATGAAATTGATAACTTTTGCACCTGAAAATAGTACAAAAATGTCAACATTGTTTGACGATTGGAGAAAAATAGATTTATTGACCTGGGGCACAACTTATATTTTAAGCTTTGGCAATACCGAGTGTTGTTGGGCGCCATCTGACGTTACCAGTAAAAAATGTTACATTTGTCAGTGAAAAAAATTTTTCAGAACGTTTTATTATTTAAGCACAATTTGTATTGTTTAGTTACTTAAAAATTGTGTCTAAACGAAAAACTTAAAATCATTGTGCAATGATTTATTACGATTTCGACGTGGATTATCAAGACAGGAGTGCATCGATCAACTTTTTCGAAAGAACTGGTCAGTGGCGACAGTGCCCTTAGACGAATGTAAACAGTCAATTCCAAATAAAATAAAGAAAATAAACAAGTACTGTCGGATCATCCTTTATCAAGATAATGTCACTACCTGAGCACTTAACAATGGAATTAATGGGTCATCCGTCATATAATCTTGCTTTGGTATCAAAACGTTAAGAATAAATTGTTTGTACGATTTTGGTAGGCATAATAAGCCGTTGATGCATACCAAAACATGTTTTAAAGGTGTCTAAAGGGTAATCGAAAAAATGCTTTGACATGTGGTTCGAACAAGGCAAAGGTCTTATCTATACAATAAAGAAACATATTTTAATAAACAACAATGATAAATTATTATTTGTTTGCTACTAGACTCAGAATATAAATAGTGCCCCTTGTATTATAAAACAAGAAGCAGCAAAATCGTAGACGCATCTGCAATCCGGAGACTTCTTTTTATATATTAACAGATTCATACCAAAAAATATGTGTCTGCTATTATCCATAAGGTGTTAAGTGATTAAGGCTTAACTTACAAACATTTACGTAATACCAGAAAGTTATGGTTTAAATTTAAAAAAGTCTAAACTCTTACGTTTAATCAGAATCTTCTTCCAACACAGTCGTTACAGGTATAGGGTGACTCATTACCCTAACAGGTTGTTTGGATGAAGCATTTTTTTGTTGTGAACTAGTGTTAATACTGGTAGTTCCGGCGGTCGATACTGATATTATATTTGTTTTAATGTTTGGTAGGGGGTTTGTAGTTCTTACTAAAGGATTGCTGCTCATAAGTTGGTAATTTCCAGGCGTAGTCTCCATCATGGTTAAAAGGTTGCCGGTTGAAGTCTGTAAAACAACAGTAAAAATAGATCATAAAAAACTATATCTCTCTACAAAATAGTTTATTTATGTAACCTGTAGAGTAGTTAAAACGGCCCTTTTCTTCATATTAGCGAAGTCAAGCGCATAATTTGGACATAGTTAGTAAATGGACCTGGCGCATAATAAGGTCGAATCTTGCGGGGTTCAGTGGTAGAGTTCCAAGTAAGACGTACGGTTCCGATTTCACCTTAAGCTGTAGGTCACGTTTAGAGATAACATTACCTAGACGTTAAGATGTAGTGCAGAGGTTGTACTAAGGTGAAAGTTGTGACAAAAAAGACAAAATCAGCCAGAATTGGTATATGGACATTATTGATAAAACAAGGGAAAATAAGTTAAACACAGTGGCGGCTCGTAGGAGGGCTCTGGGGTGCCCTCTCGGAAAGCAATTATCCCGCACGAAATCTCTACGTTTTTATTGGGCGACCATATACTAGACCGTTGAATCATTTAATTACGCGATTGAGCGCAGACGAGATGCGGCTAGGCTCTCCAAAGCCCGCCCGTGGACGGTAAAGCCAGGAGTCTGCAATATACGCCGTGGTTGTCATGACAACACGAAGACACCGCGATTTGCTTTGGAGTTAGGGCCCGCCGCAAATTGAACCCAGTCCACGTATATTTCATGTGCATATTAAACACATTCCACGGCCAGGTCACCTAAACCCACGTAATACAATATTTCGCGTGGGCCGAGTTGTGCTAGCAACACAGTTTCGTGAATGGTGGGTCCCTACTTTTGTCAGTGACTGACAGTTTTTTTTTTAGCCTGAAAATGAAAAAAAAATTTAAATTTGAGAATTTTCTTCCGATTTACATCTGAATCTGAAAATAAAGGAAGATTTATCTTGTTAAATCTATCTTTATTTTTAGATTCAGAGTGTAAATCAAGAAGAAATTGCGGATATTGTCATCATTAATACTGGGAAAAGGGATGGGTGTGGACCGTGTTCAATATGCGTTGCTATTAAAAAACGTGTACTTGGGCTGGGTTTCGATCACACGTGGACTACGCATGGACTGTGCATGGGCTGGGTTCAATTTGCAGAGGGCCTTATTGCATATTTGCCCATTAGCTTGTGTTCGGGTGTTTAATCCCGCCTTCGCGTTAAAACAACTACGATTTATTGTTTATAGGCAGTAAAGACACAATAATTGATGCATTTAGGAAACTTGTAAAGGTTTTACGAATATTGGGTACCATTTCAATAGATATATCAGAAACTAAAAGGTGTTTTTCAACTTTAAAATTAATCAAACGTTTTTTTGGAAAATATTACGAGCAATGAAAGATTTAATGCTCTTGCAATGATCTCTATTAAAAAAATTACCCTTAGTGACATTTTAAATTTAAATAAAAAAGTGATTGAAAAGTTTATTGCTGACAAAAATAGAAGAATGGATTCATTTTAAAAAATAGAGTTGATATGTATTTTCTTATATTACAATCTTAATCATAATGTTTTTACCTAAAGTAAAAAAACGAGAAGTTACCTATCTAAATGGTGTGTATGATTTATGTTATTTTTTGCTTTTGTATGTTGAGCGCTTCCCGTTAGACAAACCAAGAGCTGCCACTGGTTAAACATCTAAATACTTGACACTTAGGGTACGGGGCGATCCAACGGGGAATGAACATGGTCATATTTGTAACTTTCCTCCCACTTTAAAAAAATGTGAAATATACAGCTTGTGTATTTTTACCCATAAGAAAGTACTAAGTAAAGAATACTTAAGAAAATAATTTGAACCAAAACAAAAAAGATAACACAAAATTAACATTTTCTTAATGAGACACCCTATTCATTGGTTCGTTTTTAAAAGCGTCTTATTTTTTTCGATGGGTTGTAATAAACAGAATTTTGTATTCACTTTCAGTAACAACAACATTTATTTAATTTATACAAGAAATTTGCGATTTAAATTATAAGAAGATTACAATGAGTAAATAAAATACTAAAATACAAAAATCCAAAATTTTGTCAACGTCTGGAAGCTATATTTAACATTAGATATGTTTTACTTTTTACTAGTATGTATTTGGAGTAGTAAGAAAAGCTAGACTTTGAATATTAACTTTTATGTTTTGGCGTTCTAGATTTTATTGACCTTTTCCAATTTTCTAATATAATTTCAACTTTATCATAAGAATTAAATTAATTATGTTATTATAAAAAATAAATGCGAAATCGTTTTTACTGGAACGTATAAAACCAAACCAATAAATAAGATGTACAATTAAGAAAATGATAATTTTATGTCGTATATCTTTTGCTTCAGTTTAAATCGTTTTATTGTGTTCTTCAGGATTCTTTACATTTTTTTAATATGGTTAAAGTCACAAAAATGGCCCTATTTAGTCCTCTTTGGAAGGCGCTATATCTAGTTCTTAGACTGCATCCTTCGTGGTTTATACTAAAGATTTAATAACGGGATGGTAAGGGGGGGTAATACAGTAGTTTTTTTATCAAATTTCGGGGACTATACTACCACGTTGCAAGAATAAAATGTGTTTTGGGTTTTTTAGCAACCCCAAAAAAACACGTGCTATTATGGTCACGGCAAGTCACATGACCAAACGTACGTGTCATTTCTGGTTGCTGCACTAATATTAGATATTTATCAAGGTGGAAGTGATAGAAAAAAATAAAATATTTATTATAATTCAAAAATAAGTTATTCTGGGAAAAAACTGCATAAATCATTATATTTTTAAAGATAAGTTTTTAAATTACCCTGTTTTTAAAAAATTAAGTGGACAAAATAGTTTATATAAAAAAAATAACCCAGAAATTTTCCTAAGACCTAATAGTCTAAGAATCGGGTGTTTGAATCAAAGGGGGATTTTTTTTTTTTAAAAAACTTAATATTTATGAATAATACATCATATTATATTAATTAAATATACCGGTTCATCCACTCTCCAATTTTTTCTGCATTTTTTGGAAAAAAAAAAAAAAAATCATCATATTTTACTTTGGTTTTTTACAAGTCACGTGATTGTCAACTACCGCGCGGGGCAGGGTTTTTTCCCGGGAAAAAACCCCCTTTTTAATTTCGATTTCCAATTAAGACATTTATATATATATATATATATATATATATATATATATATATATATATATATATATATATATATATATATATATATATATATATATATATATATATTTATTTTGGGTTTTTTTGGGTACAAGGCTGTTTCATACCTTTAATATTGTTAAATAACCAAAAATACACCTAAAAAAAAAAAATTAAAAAGAAATAAGCCAAATTCATGGTATTACTCCTGTGGAATCTATAAAGTGGTTTTATAATTTTTTTTTTTTAAAATCTAGGTTTTATTTTGTAAATTTTTTTTGCTTTGGGGTCATAACAGAATGCTTACCATATCATTTGTAAAAACTAAGGGGGGGGTAGAAATTTTTTTTTTTTTTAAAACATGTTTGGTTTAATCATAAACAATATTTTGTCCCAAAAAGGGTTTTTTAAAATCAACACGATTGAAGATGTAAACATATAAACAAAGTTAAAATTTAAAAAAAAATTTCTAAAAAATCCCCCCCAAAATGAAAGTTGCGAATAAAAAAAACTACGAGTTTTTAATAAGCAAAAGCAAATAGGGGGAAATCAGTTGTGCTGTTGTTATTAAGTAACTGCTACACAGGCTAGTTAATAAAGTATTAAATATGTTTGCAAATATTCTGACTTGTTAGTTTATGTGTCTGTATGATTACATTTTAAAAACCCTTTCTATATCTCCCAACCTTTTATAATTAGTTTATGAAGAAGTTAATTATTCTTTTTATTGTTATTCCCAAAAAAAATTTAAAAATTTTTTAAAACCAGTTTGTTATTATTAGTATTAATTATATAATATATATGGCCATCCTACTTACTTACAATAGACCCCTAGAACAAATTTTTTATTGACGAAAAAAAAAGCTTTATACTTAAATAACAGTCTGCTAAATATTTTTTAATAGGTACAAAGAGCTATTTCATTTTAAATTCAAGTATATACCGCCCGCGAAAAAAAGGGCCCATCTGGCTGAATTACCCAAACATTAATGGGGATAGTTCAAAAATAATAGTTTTATCTAGTTATTTGTATAACGACCTTGGTGGCACTACCGTTTTGTCTAAAAGGTGCCGTGAATGCAATACCCGCATGTTTTGGTGCTTGAACAGCGTTGATGGAATGGGAGGATAAAAAATGAGTTAAACCTCCAAATACCCGGAACCCATAGTACCTTAAAAACTTAGTTTTTCCCTACAAGCCTTCGTAGGCTTTTATAAAGATTTGTAATTTTTTTTCAAAAAAATTTTTACTTAAATGCCGCGTTACGTCATTCATAATGTACCATAAATTTGTGCACCATGCCGGTACAGGCAGCGTTGCCACATTTTTTTTAGGGGGAACTTTTCCCAATGTTTAATGTGTTGTTATAACAACAAAATTTATAATAAATAAATATATATATATATATATATAAATATATATATATATATATATATATATAATAAATATAAGGGGGGCCCAGAATATGGGGCCGGGGAATTTTTAAAAAACCCAAAAATATTTTTAAAAAATTTAAAAAAATTTTTTACGACCCTTCCTTTTTAAAAAAAATTGGGGAAAAGTTTTTTAAATTTTTAAATTAATGTAAAATTTAATATTTTTTTATCATTTACAGATGTCTTTTTTAAAGAACCCATTTCATATTTGGGGGTTTTTTTGTTTGCCAGGGGCCCCCAATTAATAGCAATTTTTTTCACCCCTATGATAAGACTCAAAAAATTTTTTGATATTTTTTTTTTTAAATAAAAAAAAGGATTTCTTGGGGTTAATGATAAAAAAAAATGTTTTTGGGGAAAAAAAAAATTATGGGGGGGATTTTTTTTAGATTTTTCAGGGTTTTTTTAAAATTTTCCGCAAATTTGAAGGTTTTTTAGTTTTTAAGAAGAAAATTTTTTATGAACGTATGTCCTAAATGTCTTAGGTTTTGGGGGTACAGGGTAGTAAAATTTTTAAAAAAAAAAAATTTTTTAAAAACCCCGTATCTCAAAAAAATTTAAAACGTTTAGGAAATACGTTCATATGAAGCTTTTTTTTAAAAAAAGGGCTCAAAAATTGCCTCCTTTTTTAAATTGACGTTCAATTAGAAAAAACCTGTATAATCTAAAAAATGCTAACCATAATATTTTATTTCCCCAAACAGTTGATTTTATCGATGTTAATCAAGAATACCTTTTTTTTTTTTTAAGGTTAAAGCTATCCAAAAATAATATTGTTGAGTCTTTATCATACAGGGTTTTAAAAAAAATTCTGTTAATGTGTCAGAGCTAGTCCGTCCCGGAAACTAAATAACCCAAATATGATTTAATGGGTTCATTTTAAGAAGATTTATCTAGTAACCATCATATTAAAAAAAATTAAATTACGCCCAGTATTTTAAAAGTTATTTAAAAAAAAAATATTTCCAGTAGCGTCCTTTATGAACCTGTATCTGGGGAGGGGAGGGGGCGTAAAAAAAAAATTTATGGGAACTTTTCATAACATTTTAAGGTTTTCTATTAGATTCTAAGAGATTGCCCACATATTCTGGGACCCCCCGTTTTATATATATATATATATATATATATATATATATATATATATATATATATATATATATATATATATATATATATATATATATATATATATATATATATATGTATATATATATAATATTTATTTTTCTTTAACCATTATTTATAAATTTCCTTTTTTTTCTTGGGAATAGGTTAATAAAGCAAATGGTGGAAGTTTATTGCAACGTTTCGCCCATTATTTATTGTTATAAAATGTATCAGAACTCCAAGGTAGGCATCCTGTTTAAATTAATTTTATTATGTCCCCGATTTTGTGTTAAGTGAGAATTTTTTTAAATTTTAAATTTTTAAAAAAATTTTATTCGTTTCATTTTTTTCACTAATTTTTTTAAACTATAAAAAAATTGTGTGGCCCGTTTTAATTCTGTTTTGATTTTAATTCTTTTTTTTTTGGGTATTTTTCGCTTAAAAAAAACACAATAAATAATGTGCGAAACGTTGCAATAAACTTCCACCATTTGCTTTATTAACCTTTTCCCCCCAAAAAAAAAAAGGAAATTTTATATATATATATATATATATATATATATATATTTTTCATAGATCATTGGGGAGCCCGGCATATGTACAGGTCGTTCGTTCACCCGGCACTTTTAATGTGTATAAAGGTATCAAATATAAAAAAAAATTGCTTTCTAATAAATAAATAACCCAAGAACCCTCAAGGGGGGGAAGAAAATCTTTTTTTTTACAAAATATAAACTTTTGGGGGCTTTGGTTACCCCCGGGGGTTTTTTTGCCCTTTTTTCAAAATTATATATTATTACAATGTTGGTTAGCCCGGCGGTGTTGTCACTTTTTTATAATAAGTGGCGTACATGTTTTTTACAACGACTTTCTCGAAATTGCAATCGACCCATCAGAATGCTTGATGTTTTTCCCTTTAAAAATTTTAAAATTTTTGGTTGTGTTTCAGCCTTTTACATTCTTACAGTGTCATAAAGGATAGAATGTCCAGATTTTGTTGTAATTTTGGGGTAACTCCGTTATGTTTGACAGTTTTAAAAGGTTTTGACGCCAAGTTGTTAGTTTTTTTACCTATTAATTAATAGATTAAATATTTCCAACGATTAAAAAAAAATTTTGTCTTTACAATTCCGTAACAACTTTATTCTTATAGTGTTTTTTTAACGTATAGGGGGTTTTGATTTTGTTTTTAAATTTCAGGGTAATTCCGGGGGGTTTGAAAAGCTTTAGGGTTTTAAATCTAAGTTGTTAGTTTTTGTAAATTTTAACCAAATTTTATTTACCTACCCTTGTTTAAAAGATATAAGGCGAAACTAAAAGTGGCAATTTTTAAGGTTTTACTTCATATTTAAGAAATGGTTTTTTAAAAAAATGAATGATCACACCAATTATTTTACTTTTTTAAAAATAGACAATCCTTTTTTTCAGCGATGTATCTCACTTGCTTATTATATTATTGGTTCAGTTACTTTTCCCTAGGAACCATTAAGAGAAATATACTAAAACTGAGTTCATATGGGAAATCCCCAAAACTTATCCTATATATAACTAACGGGATAAATCATAAACAAATTATTAAAGTCTATTTATTAGCACTAGAATTAACAAGGTTTCCCCCTTTTAAAATTTTTCGGGGTTTTAGAAAAAAAAAAGGCACTACTTTGAAATCTACGTTAAGCTATATAAGGGGTTAATATTTCTTTTTTTTAATTCCCCCGTTATCGAAAAAAAAAAAGCGTTCCCCCAATGTAAAAATAACGATGACATTACATAATTACAAAGAAATTATTTTAATTTAATCTGGATACCATGTATATTTAAATTTTCTCCGCTTCTCTACAAACTGCATGGTTATTCACGACATACGAAACGAAATTTTGGGGGAAAAAAACAAAATAAAAGTTTCACAAACCAAATGAAATAAATAAAGGTTTATCAAAGGCATCTTTTAAATTTTTTTTTTTATATACAGGGGGTTTTGGGGAAAATTTAAAACATTGAAAATATAGTTTTTTTTTTTTTAATGAAACACTCTATATATGATTTTGGGTTTTTGATGTATTTCTTTTTTAAAAAATTTAAAAAAATTTTAAGTAATGCATGATGCATGTGATATTTAAGGTAATGATTTTCAGATTCCTATTCTAATTTTTTAGGGTGTATTCAATGAAAAAAAAAAATTAAAATTTCACGTCATTTTTTTTTTTAAAGTCAAAAATGTTGACAGTTAAGGTAGCTAAAAATGTATGCCATTAGATAGACCATAAAAAGTTGATAAGAATGTAAAAATAATTTCCTTCCATGACAAATAGTTATGGCTCTATAACCTCTTAAGTAAAAAAAAATTGTTTTTTTAAATGTCTCTTTTTTTTTTAACCAAAAACTACTTGATTAAAGTATAACATGCATTACATCAAATTTCGAAGAATTTAAAATTAAATTTTAAATATAGGGTGTTTTTTTTTAAAAAAAATTTTTTTTAAAGTTTTAGAACTTTAAAAAAAACCCTGTTTTTACAAAAAAAAATTTTTTAAGATGCCTTTGATAATTTCTGTTTTTTTGAATTTTTAATTTAACGTTTTCCCATAACGCTCTGTTTCGTATGTCGGGGAAAACCCTGTATAAAATATGTTTTAGATAAGTTTTTAAAGACAAAAGCCCAAAAAATCAGATTTTGAACTTTTTTTTTTCGACAGATGAAGTTAAAAAAAAAAGGAAAAATTTCAAAAAATTCAGAAAGTGAAATATCTCTGACCGAATATGACCACGACAATAAACCTCACCACCCAAAAACTAATAAAAAAATTTTTG
>JAHBCN010003777.1:0-71011 GCA_019359885.1 Listronotus oregonensis | reverse complement strand
CAAATCTCAAATATTTAAGTTTCGTGTAAATAAAGTCCCTATTACCACACCTCAGACACCCACAGTACGTTAGTACTTAGGCCTTAGCCTTCGTAGACTGTCCCAAGTAAAAAAAATTAAAACAATCAGCTTGACGATTTAAACTCGATCACTTCAGATCCAGGGACCTAAGTCAAAGGCTACCAAGGTTAGCATTTGTGCTGGCCCCCCCTATACCCAGGTCTGAATACGCCCATGGAAAGATATTTTTTTTGCAATTTATAAAGTTTTAAATTGTTTTAATAAATTGTTATATTTTTTCCTTTCAGCAATTTCTAAGTAATTATCGAGCTGCAAATAGGACAGGACTCTACGGTAGACCCAATGACAGACATATTCCTAACAGACAGAGAGTGGTTGGAGGATCATATAGAAGTGGAGATTATGAAAACCGGATGACTCTGCGGAATACAATACAAGGGTAAATGTCTATGACAAAGTAGATGATAATGAAGAAGCGGAAAGGTAAGTCATATGTTATATTCTTTTTATGGCTTTTGTTTAAATTTATACCTTATTCCATAAACTGCTTTAAACTTCTCTATTAACGACATAGCTTAACCTGCTCCATTCTGGAAATCAGAAGAAAAACCTTTACTTATTTTAAGTCCAGATATAAAGTTTAGTTATTTTATTTATATTAATTAAATAAAACCTATTTAAAATGCAATCATAGCTATATTTTTTAGTGGGGTAACTTTAATTCGTGCAACAACAGGCACATTTTGCGAATTTTTTTGGAAGACACAGTTAAAATCTATTTATTAAAACTAATGCTTCATTAAAGTATAACATTTAAAAAATATTTAGTAAAATTTTTATGCAGAAATATTTAAAAATACGACAATGGCAGCAATTATTGCGATGCCCTTCATAACTAGGTGCTGGATCATCTTAAAATTAAAAAACTAAGTTTTTCCTTAGATAATCTCTTTACCCAGGTAATGCGGAAAGGGTTTTTCGAAATTTTAATTTTTTATTTTTTGGGAACACTTTAAAGTGAAAAACGTGATTTTTGCGAAAAAATCGGCTAATTTGTTACTAGTCCAGTAAATGAAGGGACAAAGCTGTAAATAAATCTGTACAGTTTTCCCTCGTGGTGCAATTCTTAGGTCTTCGGGGATGCTTTCGAGTAAAAAAAAATTTGATCAACATTAACAGGTGGGAAAGGGCTGAAAATGGCCCCTCAAGGCCCGAAAAATGGGTTTCTCGCTAATATCTGCCAAAATATGCGAATTGGAGAATTTTTGTTTAAACAAAAAATGAAGATCGCCTTGTAATCTACAAAAATGGTCCCTATAATTTTTTTTTTAAATCGATAGTTTTCGAGATAACGGGACCCAAAAGTCCCCTTATTTCTGCAGCCGCTCTACCGCTGGAATACCGCTATCTTCATGGATTCACTTATAAGCGGGCGGACGAATTATTCCATTACTCGGGCAATAATGTACATTTTTTTAAAAAATGGTTTGTTATTAACATTTCTTATTTATAATGAGACCTTAGCAAGTGTTCAATGATTCCAGAAAATTTCCTTCACCATCTTTCTTGTGTTTTGATAAAAAATTGTTTTGCCCATCTGCATTTTTAGCCGTTTAGCCACATGTTTTTGCAAAAAATATTGGTGTTGTGAAAAAAATGGTGGGACCATTTTTGTAGAATTTAAGGTGATTTTCATTTTTTGTCTTAACAAAAATTCTTTAATTCGCATATTTTGGCAGATATTCGTAGAAAACTTATTTTTGAGACTTTGGGGGACCTTTTTAGCTGGTTCCCACGTCGAAATCGTAATAAACTTTTTCTCGCTCGAAAGCATTCGCAAAGACCTAAGAATTGCGCCACAAATAAAAACTGTTTAGATTTATTTACAGCTTTGGGTACTTTCAGGTCTTCAGTTATTATACTATTCTGTAGAATTAAAAATATTTACAAATTCGAAAAAAAATCTCTTGCGTTACCTTGTAAATTATGTACATACAAAAATAGTATTCAAAAGGAACGGTGCAGTAGTTTTAAAGTTATGAAGGGCACCGACTTTGAAATCGTGAGTTATGGTAAAAACGCTTTAAAGTTTTGAACACTAAAAAAATTGTATTAAACGTTCATAAGCGAGTTTTATCGGCTTAGCTTACTTACCGCTGTAACTTCGTTAATTTTGCTCCGACCTCTCTTAAATTTTTACACAATATTCTTTCCTGGTTCTCCATTCAAACAATTATATTTTAAAAAAATGTAAAAAAACAGTTTAAAAACGTTACTTCCCTTAAATATTACAAAAGTGTTCTTGTGGCTAGGGCAGTAAGTGGAATGCGAAGTGTTTAGATCAATTCAAAACTTTTTAAAAACTTAATGTTTTTTATTTTAAATCAGTTTGTATATCACGCAAAAAAATATGCGCTTTTTAAATTAATGTGTTACTTACGTTGAGCCAAGACTTGTTTAACCAGCTTAACACTACATAACATAACAATTTGACGTTTTACCTACTTTTGCACTCTGTTATTAGTGTTTACTAAGAATAATAAAATTCTTCACATGGTCTTTTATTTTTTAACATGATATAACCACGTGTCTTAAAAGCAATATCACATTATAGCACAACCAAAGGAATATCGCTGAAACTATATAACCTAATAAATACTAAGCATTTTTGTTTATATAAAAAAGATTTTTACTATTTACAAAGTATGGAATGCCAATACTACCCTAAACAATTATTTTTGTTTCTGTCGAAAGAGCTCTTGGTCAAAGATGGCAGGACAATAATCTGAAAATTAATAGTTTTCCTGCAATAAAATTAACGTAAAATTTTACTTTACGGACACCTCGCAGATTTTTATACTATTTTGCATACCGGTTTTTTTGGGACGCTGATCACAAATCTTAAATCAGTTTTTCCGGCAACTTGTGGTTTTTAAGTTATTAGGCCTCCAAGTGGACTAACCTCAAAATGGACATTTTTCCCAAATTCCTCCTTCTTGAATCTGATTACCATCAAAATGGAACATAAACTGATTGGGCACTTATATATTAAACGAATACACTAAAATTTACAAAAGGTTATTGCTTATATTCAGTAAAAAACACCTTAAATAAATTTAGTTTTTAAATCTTTACAACTTAATTATGATTTAGGCAACCAGTTATACATCATATATTTTCTTACAACCTACAGAAAAGTGAATTCATTTGAGATCAAGGGTGGTAAACTTAACAAGGAGTGCTCGATTTTTACTGTTTGTCCGCAGATATAGGTTATGTTATTACGTCACCCGTTTGCCCATTTTGCCCAGAAAGTAGATTTATTTTATTAATTGTTGTTAAATATTCAACTTTTAAAGACTATTTTGGATATGCACTTACTATTAGAACTGTAATGTATAATATTTTAAAAAATTAAGACTTTATATTACTTGTAAACAAAACAAAAAGGCAAACGGATTAAGTCACAAATACCGAATTGACATTTAAATTGGCGTATATGGGCTTAAATGGGATCGAGCACTCCTTTTTAGGTTTATTACCCTTGATTTGAGATAATTTTTACTTAAATAGACAATAAATTATTGTAAAGTTTAGTGTATTTGTTTAATATATATCATTATATGTTCCCATTTGTTGGTAATCAGTTTTAAGAAGGAAGAATTTTGAGGTTAGTTTACTTGGAGGCCTTATAACTTAAAAACCAGAGGTTGTCGGAAAAAATAATTTTAGATTCGTGATCAGCGCCCCAAAAAACCCCCGTATGCAAAATGTTATAAAAATCAGCGTGGTGTCCGTAAAGTAAAATTTTACCAAAATTAAAGATCATAAATACAAAATGCTTAATAAGTTCACCTTTTTTTGAAAGAAGTACAAAGCAAATTTTGGCGACATATCGCGTTGAAAATTGTTAGGACAGTTAACATACGGGTTTATTTTGACGAGAAGCGGTAACGTAGGGGAAGATGTTATGACGTCAATATCTACGTCATTACTTTGTACTCAGTATTCACCTCTATCGCCACTAGTCCGGAGAAGCGTTAATAATGGTTATGTCAAGTGTCAAATTAAAATCATGGAAGATTCGCGGCTTTTCTATTCTTTTGGTTCTTATGATGTTTTTTTTGCTATGGTTTAACAGCTATTTGGATTGCACATTTTTCGATTTATTAGTTACTTCCCAAATGAATGAATTAGTGCAATTATATTTAAATCATAAAGAAAAAGATTTACTTGTTACATTTGACTTGGAAAAAGAGAGAGAAATTTGGTTTATATCTTATCTTTTCAACTTATTTCTTAACTCTCCAAAGACATTATATTTGGATTTAAACTTAAAAATGCATTAAACAATTAGTATGTAAGTTGACACATTCGTGAAATACGTAAGCCGTTTTTTTCGAGGATAAGCATGGTTAGAATGGTGGGGGAAAGAATTGCTATCAACCAGTAGTTAAAAACGGTATGTCGCGAAAAAATCCTTATAGTTACTAGGTAATTTAAAATATATAATTAGAAAAATATTTTTATTTTATTTTAGGTCATATCATACATTTAAAAATTAGTATTTAATATTTATATCATATTTTTATGCTCTGTGACAAATTAATAATATTTTCTAAAAATGTTTCACATTTCCGTATTTTTACTAGACGCCATCAAAATAAAATTATTTTCATGAACTACCAAATGGTACCAGGGTTATTTTCCTAGAAATTAAAATTTAAAATTTTCCTATGATTTAGATTAAAACTATTTAACACTCACTGCGTTTTCTTTGTAATTAAGCAGAGCTTATTAGTACGACTCATTTAATGTATAAATTTAAATCGATACTTTATTAATTTTACCAACAGTGTTAACGTTATTTTGATAAATATTTTAATAATATACCACGTGTTCAAAATGAAGTCGGCACTATTGCCAACTTTTTATTATAAAAGATACAAGTTAGATTAAATTAGCAAAGTTGTGTACATTTTTACGCTGTTTACAATCACGATAATAAAAAAATAACAAATGAACATCAGATTTACAAGTTAGTCACAAAAATATTCTTTTTATTAAATGCGACACCCTATATTTGTTACGTACATTCGATAGAGAATACAAATTAGTTATTTACATTTTTATTTAAATGAATTTTTCCATAACTGGACCCAGGCAGCCATGAAATTCTTAAAATCGCATTCTTTGTACAAATTATCGTAGTACGCTATGACAAAACCAAATTTAAATTAAGTCCGCCATTATGAGATATTATTTGTCAAATCTTTTAATCACTTAAGTAAATAACTACCTTCGTAGTTTCAGTTCTTTTTTTAATAATAACACCTATCTAAGTAACATTAATAAAATACATTATGCTAATAATAGTTATATTGACATCATCCAATAAATATTTCAACATACATATTTCCTAATAAATTCAGATATCGTTCACCTGTTAAATATCCTTTATAAAACACAGGTCCAACAATTTTTGATCCAATGACGTAGTGACATACGTTTATGCTAAAACTTCTTTGTGGATTGGAAGGATGGTGGTGCAGAAGATTTTCACTGCTCCAATTATGTTGCTTTTTTCGGTTAAACATGCCTCTATTACTAAAATTAGTCTTATCGCTCCAAAGAATTAATCGTAAAACGTTTGGATTCTCTATAGCAGCATTTACAAACCATTGGCCAAATTTTATACGCCTTTTGTAATCACCGGGCAACAAAGTTTGTGTGGGTCTGAGGGTCTGTATTTGTAGGATACATACTTATGTTTTTTTTATTATTTTATGAATGGTTCCTAAACATAGAGAGATCTCGCTTACAGTCTCTTGTGGAATTTTCACGATAAACTTTAAAATATGTTAAAAGATTAATTTCTGTTCTTGATTAATTATGAAGGCTTTCTTATTTCTATGCTTAACAAAAACACTTTTGTTTAATTGAAACTTTCGATAAAGTACTAAAAAAGATCTTCTGCTGGCATATTTCTTTCTGGAAATAGTTCCATGTATCCCTCTAAAGCCTGATGCGATTTTTTTTTTCAATTGAGTAAACTTTTTAAACAACAGTAGCCTAAATGAACTGTTGCCTTATGATTTACCAGTTGTCCCTATAGCATCATGGCGGATAGACATGTTTTCTTTTGTTTATTTTATTTCTGTCATAGCATACTACGATAATTTGTACAAAGAATGCGATTTTAAGAATTCCATGGCTGCCTGCGTCCAGTTATGGAAAAATACATTTATATTGAAATAACTCCACTTTTTCTCATTTTAGGAAAAAAATGTAAATAACTAATTGTATAGAAAATTATATTATCTATCGAATGGACGTAACAATTACAGAGTGTTGCATTTAAAAAAAGTATATTTTTGTGAATAACTCGTAAATCTGATGTTCATTTGTTATTGTAATTAGCGTAAAAATGTTCACAACTTTGCTAATTTAACCTGACTTCTATATCTTTTATAATAAAAAAGTTATTAATAGTGCCGACTTAATTTTGGTAATAACGGTATCATTTTGAAATATATTTTTGCAGTACATAATTTTTTGCTGTAACCAGCTTATTAGTTTTTGTAACTTAATAGACACTAAAGGCTAGGGGACTCTCAAAATTCAAGAAAGCTTATAGGAAATCTAAACTCTAAAGTATACCGAGAATTTCAAACAATAGTAAGCAGATTTGTTCCTTATATATCATATTGGGTTATTGTATTTTATGAAATTTATAAGATTGTAAAAATATTGTAAATAATTTAAAAGTATATTCTGACCTATACCTTAATGCCAATGTGTCCTCTGACTTGTAACTAGTGTTTGCAAACATTGTATGTTAACCACTTGACTTTTTATTATAACCAAAAAAACTAAAGATAATTGTTTTATTACTGAATGTTTTGTACTTGTTAAATTTTTCAAATATATCTTACATAAGTTTTTATTTAAAATACAATTCCCCTAAATATGTAACTAAGTTTTGTAAAGTTTAAAAATATATTTAAATAATTTAATCTTTTTAAGAGACGGAGATCTATTTGGAGAAGGCTCTTCTACACCAAATGCCAGTCAAACCTTTGGTAGCTCCAATAATTACCCTTCTCCTGGTTCGGGAGGCTACAGCTCGTCATCATCAACAGGTAAGCAGTTAAAATATATAACTTTTTTTATGTAAGTAGCTTGTAAAATAATCAGTATTTTTTAATCACATAGCATTTTTTAAAAGTAGAAAATAGCTTTTGCTTAAGTAGAATTCGTCTACAAACTTTAGTTATCTATACCCGACACTGAGTTATGAGTTTAATAAACACAAACTTTTTATTTGATTTCTATTTTGATGTATTTGTTTATACTTTTTGGGATATACCGGTGGAATCTAAATTTTGACGCCCCTTTTTTAAAATCATAAGATACTTACGTTCCCCTGATAATTAAAACATTAATCATTTTGCAACATTATTAATAATTTATTTATTTAGTAAGAATATAAAATAATTTGAAAAATTTAATGAGATGTAAAATTCTTGGTGATACAAATATATATAAAACTTAAAGGCTATTTGCACTATAAAAAGATATCAAGGATAATATTTCTTGGCGTAACTAGGATGGCACAGTTATGTATACGCCTCACTCACTTTCTTCCTCCAAAAGAATATTTAGCGCCCTTCACAAACAAGCGATGAAATAAAAATACTAATTTAAATAAAAGAAAGCGGCAATAAATGACATAAATAAGTTTAATTTTGCATTTAACACCATTAAGGTCACGAAAAATTTGTGATATGTTAAGGAATTAGCTAATAATATTCAACGGACACCACTTTCACGCATTCTTTAAAAAATTCCTAACTCCTCCTTATTCAAAAAGAAATAATTTGGATTTTTTTCGTTAAATCGTGATTTAAATTAATTGTTAGTTCTAACATGTCATCTGAAAAGATTTTTATATTTAAATTAAATTTATTTCGTGCGTTTATGTTTTTCACTGCCATGCAAATTGAGAAAATAACGTTAAAGTTCATAGACAAGATTTTTTAAATGTCAATCAAGGCAAACGTTTGGCCTAGCTTAATTTGACTTAATTTATGGAATATAAGTGCTATGCATTAATGTTTTTTTTTTAATTAGATTAAGATTTAGTTAGTTACACTTTTCAAATTTTAATTTAAGGTTACGATGCGTCAAGAGGCAGCGCTTCTGCAGGCGGCTACGGTGAATCTGGAAGTAGTTCCTACGATTCCACAAGATACGGTGCTTACGACGCCTCAAGACAAGGTTCATATGACGCTTCGAGACAAGCGTCATATGACGCTTCAAGATCAAATGCTTACGACGCCTCAAGACAAGGTTCATTTGACGTTTCTAGACAAGATTCATATGACGCTTCTAGACAAGGTTCTTATGACGCTGCCAGACAAGGTTCATACGACGCTTCAAGATCTAGATACGATGTTTCACGAACAGGAATCGTGGGGCCTGCTGGAGTTTCCAGTTCGGGAAGTCAATCATCATCCTCTTACAGTAGGTAAGTAATCAACCAGTAAGTTAGGCTAATGTTTTATTTTATTTATATTAATTTACGGAATTGATGCCAAAACTTTGCAAAATGTATCAGGTTATTTCTTAAAGCATCCTTCTAACTTATATTGCTTATGAAATTATTACGTTTAGCATGTACTTGTTGGTAACTAATTATAATAGTAAATTTACCATTCAATCATTACAATATTAGCAAGCCAGAAACCCCTTTAGGCATTGTGAAAATATCTTTGTTTCATGAAATTATAGGCACAATAGCGCTTACGAAAAAGCTAATAAAATTCACTAGGTTAAGGAAAATACGTTTTATTAATCTGATAATAAAAAAGTATCTTTGTGGTTAGAATTTACTTGGTCGTCTTTAATTTAATAATCCTGAACTTGAGATATCAAGGGCTAATAACTTTTCATTCAAGTCAAGAATTGATTAAACAATTTAAATACTAAGCAAATACTTGACAACATTGTTTGATGTTTAAAAACACCTTTTTTGCATAAATTGGACATTTAAGTCTTTTTATAGAGGTTTTGTCTTTCTTGTAACATGTTTTACAGATTCAGTCCCACATCTTATGTTCCCATGGCTCAGTTTGTGTTTTAATGATTAAATCCAACAGTAAACGCTTGTTCACTGTTCGCAATGGGCTCCTTGTATAAAATTAATTTTAAATCAAAAACACGTTAAATATATATTTTTTGTCTATTTGAGAACCTATCCGGTTGTTATCAGTAGATTTTCTCGGAAAAATTTGCTTTCGGTGTAACTACCGTTAAAAGTTCATGTCATAACTCAGACCAAAACGACTTGTTATAGGTCGTGACGACACGCACGAAGCAGACTTCTGTGCAGTTTCTTTTTTTTTTTTTTTTTTTTGTGGCAACAGGCTAATCAGCCATTCAGCCAGTCACAAAGTGTTACTTAAAAAAAATTGTATTTTATTTATTATAATCATTTATCATGCTAATAACAGAGGGTAAATGCAAGCTAAACCTATTACATATATGACAGGGACACACACTTCACGCCACTGGGGTCGATCAGGGCGACTTTTTCTTTAAACAAACAAAGAAGACCACTTAAAAAAAAAGGAAGAAACATTAGGATAAAAATTGGGTAAGACTAACCTACTGCCTACTATTAAGAAGCATCAATCCTACATAAAAGTAATTTATAATTTTAAATTTACTCTGTTTAAAAACGAAATCAATGCATTATTTACCTTTGTACTCTCTAGGGCTAAAAGATTAAGGATGTTAAAGGGACAAACAGCTTTACACTCTTTAATTAAAACATTATACAGGTTGTTGGTCTCAGCTGTATATTTATTACAATAAAAAAATATATGATCTAGGTCACACTTAACATTACAAGTATCACATTGATCTGAAGGTAATATTTTGATTTTATACAGATGAGCAGGATAACAAGCATGTCCAAGTTTCATGCGTATAATTGTTGTTACGTATTTCCTAGGGACAGTCAGATTTTTATGCCAGTAATTATGTGGAATTTCAGTTACAAGCTGAGTATATCTTGTGGGTTTATTTTTGCAATATTCTTTCCATCTTATATTCCATTTATTGGTAATATTTGTTTTTGCAATATTATATCCGTCATTTAAGTTGAGAGAATAATTAGCTGCTGTACCATTAATAATACTATCCTTTGCTATAAAATCTACTAGCTGCAGTTTCTGTTTGACCTCCGAACAGTGAAGTTGCGCGATAAAAGCTACATAGCTTTTTCCGGGAAGGGCGGCTTGCGGCACCGTATCTTGTGATTTTTACCCTCGGGATCATAGAGAGACTCTAGCCGAATAGTGGAGTCCTTCTTCTGGAGCTAAACGCTGTGAACGGGAGATTCCTATAACCTGTCCCTTTCTGTTTTTTGTGGAGCCACGAGGTGCCTTTCAAATGGCGGAAGGTAGATGCGCACGCAGCAGAAAGCGGCAGTACTGACAGAAAGCGGTTATACGTAATACCAGTAGCAGTTCTTGGTCAGACCACCATTATTTGTGCATAGATAAGAAGTTCATTTAAAAAGCCTAATATAATTTTGTGAAAAATTCCTGGGAAAGCTCACGTTGTGTCCTCCTCACAGCGTGTGTCCGGAAAGGGAACAGATTCTTAGTGGCCACGTGATTTTTCCGAGCCAGACAAACACGTGGCCACCCCTAATGAGCTGGCAAAAAAGGAGCCCGTGGGGTCCAGAGCCAAAAAAACATATTAACAAACCAACAGACTCCTGTGCCGTGCATTACCTTATTTATTATATTTTTACTTTTTAAAAAGATTTATCCAGGTTTTTTTGTAAATTCTGGAAAGCAACTATTTATTGTAAGATTTTAAATAAATGTTTAACTTATTATTATGATCTAATAATAAATTTAGAAAAATGAAACTTGAATCAATAGTTTGCAAACTTGCTTGCTTCATGCAGCAATGTAAGTAGTCTATTAGTAAATATTAAAAATTTCTTGCATGTGGTAAGCTTATTAGCAGGAACTATGGAACATTGAAATATCAAAACATTTCTAATTTTGCAAAGCAAATGTTGTATTTGCCTATTTTGGACGTAAAATGCAAAATTTATTTTTTCAGCTTTTAATAGCATTAATGCTGACAATCATACTGTTTTTTAATATAAAGGCTCTCCAATATTATTTGCCAAAGCAAGTTTAAAAGAGATTGAGAATTAGAGCAAATTTTATCCAGATTTACAGATCTTAAAATCGAAGGACAAAAAATTAAATTAGAATATGAAATATGACAGGGATAAAAATTAAAAAGTAGATAATATTTTGATTTTACAGTAACATAACTTCTGTATTATATTTTATAAGTAAAGTAATATTTTGTATAATAAACATATTATTTATTTATATTATTTTGGTATCTCCTTAATGCCTTTAAATCGAAACACAAAAAAGATATTCATTACGTGAAAAATAAAGTAGTAAAAAAACATAAAAACTAAACTAAAAATGTAAAATTCCATACTTATTTCTTTGTGTAATTTCTTGAGACTTGACTAAAAGATACTATATACACTTACCTCAATAAATTTTTAGTATGTTTAGATTTTATACATTCGGTGCATTGCCTAAATAAAATGTGGAAACACTACCTGTGTCAGCATTTGCATTTTTCCTAGTTTCTGTGAATCGAGCGTTGTGACGTCAAGCGGCATTTAAATTCCCAGATGTTATTTTGGCGCGGGCGTTTTGTATTTAAATTTGAAATGATATCTGTAATAAAGTTTTATATTAAACGATATTTCGCAGAACTAAAGATTAGGTATAAAAGGTTATTTTTAGCCAATAAATAAATAAATATATATATATATATATATATATATATATATATATATATATATATATATATATATATATATATATATATATATATATATATATATAAAATATATATTATATTATATTATATTTTTATAGGAATGTGTTTATAGTCAGATAATTAGCCAAACTGAGGCAGGGTCAATAGAAAATTATTTTGCCATAACTGACGATTCTATTAGTAAGATTGTTGTTGAAGATGTGAGGTAAAATATCTTTCCCAGACTAATTATCTATCCATCCTCTGCATATATATTTTTCATATCATTTTTAAGCAGAAAAAAACAATTTAGTACTTTATATTACTTAAATAATAAATTAATTAAAATGTTGTACAAATTATAATATTTGTACGAAATCTGTTGTTCCTCTTAGAAAAGTCTATTTTTTTTATATCTTTCTTTACTACTTTAGAATCATTAAAATTTTCCGGTGGAGAAAAATAAATTTAAAAAATTATTGGAAAGTTCTAAATGGTACAATTTTTTATACAAATATAATAAATATCTGGATTCTAAGACTATTTTATTTTACATTCTGGCATTCACTCACTTTTTTTTAATCTTGAGAAGAGTTTACAAAGCCTCGTATAAAGCCTAACTTCTGGAAATTGTATGGTATGGATAAATTGTTTTTGAATATTTAAACCATTTTTTTCCTAGTTCCGTCAAACGATGTTTAAGTACCGAAACATGCAGATATTGTATTTCTACGATACCTTTTAGATAACCCAGTACTGTCATTAAAAACGTTATAGAAATAACTACTTTTTTTGAACTACCTTCTGTAACGTCTGGATATTGCTATGCAAACAAAACCTACAGTTTATCATAGAATCCGAACCACACACAGGGTGTTTGTTCACTGATGATTACTCACGTTCTCTAACTTCGCTAATTCGCCAAAAAGTGATGTTTTAACGCAGCAAACACGTACTTCTTTATTAAAAGTTTTAAACCACTTAAATCCGTCAGATTCGTACTCATCTTGGATCTGGTACAATTCATAATCATATCTGTATTTTTGTATACATAAAAGCACCCGGCCCCAGATATGTTTAAAAATTACCCGGCTAATGAAGAAAAATGGGTTGAGTAAGATTTTTGAAGAGTTTTTTCATATGTTACTGTACTCTTAATTAACAATAAATAATAAATTAACCTTTATTTAAAAAATCTTTTATATGTACATTTATTTAAAAAATGTTCTCATTTATAATTTCTTTTCCAATAATATTGGGAATCTAACCCTTTCCGGACAGGCATATTTTTAACAGTTAACAGAAATGGCCGGTCTCCGTACTTTAGGCTAATAAATACGTTTATGACGTGTATTTATTTGTTGTTTTTTAAATATCAAAGAATTTTAATAATTATTAATTATTGTCCAACAAACAGCATTTAGGTAAAGAAATCAATAAAATAAAAATAAAAATAACTGTTTCCTTGATCATAGTCGTCATCACTCCCTGGAGACTGATTTTTTTATCCCTACTCTCATAACAATATTTTTCCAACTTCATCAGTAAAAAGAATTGCCCGCTATTTTGACAAAAATAGTGCAACTCGACAAAAACTGACCTGATCTATCTCTTATATATTCCACACCCAAATCCACTCCAAATTTTTTGCACTTTTATACATTGCCGCCAATATTTTAAATTAAATCTCTATATTTTACTAACCCGTAAAGGCACGTCCCTAAGCTCAAAAGGGGTTATTTAATAACTGCACTTTAAATACTTATTATATTTTTTTGTTTTTAGTTACGGTAGTTACCCTAGTAGCCCATTCCAAAGTCGAAGACCACCTGGCAGCAATTACGACATCATTGATGCTCCTGGTAGTGCACTAGGACCAGGAAGAAATGGTACTGAAAAATGTATTCCAAAGTGTTTTGCTGAAAAAGGAAACAGGGTAAGAGTATAAGTTGACTTTTGGCTAACGTAAAAAGCAGCACTGACAAGAATTCCCGTCAAGATCCCTAATTAATGTCATACACGGGGATGTGAATTTAATGGTATTAAGTGGAGCCAGTATTAAATGCCAACTAAATGAGCTCAAAAATCCGCGTTTTTAAAATTGTAAAAATACCCTTCCTTACTTAGATATTTAGGATTTTCTGCCTACATTATCTCGCAATTAAATGCATTTTTACAGGTTAATTTTTTATGACTGCTGAGTTCTATGGCATCGAAATAAACTATAACCTTTAACCAATATTTTACGTGTGTTTTTGTGCTCGGGCAAACTTTTTACCAATATTAGCACATCATAATCACAACATAATACAGCCTCCTCAAGATCTGTCCACTTTAAACTAATATTCTCATATTTTAATAATAAATCTTTAACGTGGTTAAGCTATGTTTTTTGTGTCGTTTAGCTATGATTGAAATACCCTTTTTATATTTTCCTTGTTTGTTTCTAAATGTACTTTTTCTTGTTCAGCTCACTGGCATATAATCAAATTAGCACTGAATATAAAATAGGTAATCCCATCCCTTTTTTTGGCGAAAACAAATTAATGGTATTTTTGAATTTGCAAAAACTATACGTAAGGATCTAATTTTATGCTCCCTGTGACAAATTCTAGATGCAAATTTTTATTTTAAATCAATTTCCAATTTCTGTAATAAATAGATAGTATTAACCTTATCATGCGATATTCCTTCAGCAAGGTCACCTAAGCAACTTTCAAAAACATTAAAGTCCACAATGTTATTTTTTAAAATGTTTTATCATTCATCTCGGCTAGCATTCCATCACATGTGGTAAGTTTTGGTCAAGGGTTATTATTTTTTTAATGAGCCGATACAACATTACCTTTAAGATTAATTATCTTTTTATTCTGTCTTGAGTTAAACTGTTTAGCTCTTCTGACATCTTGGGGCTTTTTGCTTTCAATAATTTAGGCACCTTCAAAAAAATTGTTTTTAATGTTGTAAAATTAGATTCCACCATTAAAAAACAATTTTAAGGTCTTTTATACCTAAATTACTTTGGGATTAAATTTCCAAAAATCCATTTTCTTATTCAAAGGTAGCATTACAGATTTAATTTCTGAATTTACGTACCACGTCAACCTTCTTGCGATTAGTTGGCAGGAGCTGCAAGGCTTTTCTGCCTTATGCTGCTAGGTCTGCCTGCTGTCGATTTGACAAATAAGACTTCTAGTACAGTGGATGGGAAGAAAAACGCTGTTTGACCTCCGGATTTTTTGTAGAGCTTCAATTTTTATGAAAATTTGGAATTAAGTTGCTTTTACCCTCTAGATCAAAGTTTATATATGCTTAGGTGTGCTTTTTATTTTTAGGACGTAAAAACCACCCCTTATGCTAAAAAACCATAGAAATAGACCTTATGTAAATTAAAATCATAGCTAAATATGTAGAATGAATCTATTTTTATGCTGTGAGCTGTATCTAATATTATATTTTAACATTTCAACCCTTAAAAATCACCCTTAATAACGAAATTCCCAAAAAAAAATGTTTTTCCATTTTAAAATTATTTAATAACGCTTTTATTGTGGAAAAAAATATTTACACAGTTTACGGTATAATAAATATTTAACTACCATAACTCAACCTTTAAATAAACACCCCTATTGCAAAACCTCGCATCGATTTGTATAAAAATTTGGAATTAGGCGTTTCTAACCCTTTACTTTAAATTCTATTTTATGGTGATGTGCGCTGTTTGGTTTTTAAGGGTAAAAACTACCCCTAATTGTCAAAACTTATTGAATAACATTTTGACCTTAAGCTGGGTAAAATTTGGTTTGGATTAGTTGACTAATTATTGTTTTATGCTTTAGAATACAATTTTAAAATATTTCAACCCTTAAAAATCAACCCTTGTTAGAGCTTAAATTTAAAAAAAAATATTTACCCTAAAAAATTATTTATTTACCATAGTGATTTAATTTTAGAATGATGTTGCCTAAAATATGTACTAATTTCATTTCGCAACTTTTCGACCCTTTTAAATCAATCCTTATTATAGCTTAATTAAAAAAAGATTTATCCCCAAAAAAATAATAGCTTGACAGATTTAATAATTAAGAATATTACTGCCTGAAATATTACCAATTTCATTCTTTTGCAAATTTTCAAGCCTTAAAAACCACCCCTTACAACATTGCAATTCTTATAATTCATATAATAGATATAAATTGGAAAAAAAGTAGAATTGCATACAAAAATTATACCGGTAAAAGTATACTGGTAGAAAGTTTGTTCATAAATAATTTTGTAGGGTTTTTTTAAGAGCTAAAAGGCTATGTTAATTAAATCCTTTTTAATCCCTTAGTTTTAAAATGGGATGAATTTAAAGGGCTAGAATAAGGTGGTGCTCGCTCGTAAATAGAGGCTTTAAACGGCCATATCTGGCCAAATATTTATTGTACAGAAAAATATATGAAATGAAAAGTCTTTATTATGAAAAAAGCTACAATTTGGTACCCCAGCATTTTTTTCGTATCGCCAGTATTGTTGGAGTTATATTGAAAAAAATGGCTATTTTTACGAAATTGCGTAAAATCGTTTTTCACTCTAAACTCCAATTTTTCTAAAATTATGTATTTTAATTTGGTTAAACTTTTAGAATATATTAATAATACATATATAAAAAGAATCGCAGAAGGGTACAGATCTATTTTAATTAAGAGGGGAATTAGGGGGTTGTTTTTAATGATCTTTTCGTAGAAAAAAGTAGGGACCTACTTTATTTTTATTATAACTCGCTCAATTTTCATGCTAAAAACTCTTTTTTTATTTTTAAAAAAAAGGTCTTATTATATACTTTAAAAAAAAACTTACATGTTTTCCTTGAAAAATGCAAACTTTTCCCGCTATTTGACTTTGAATATTTCAAATTTAACATTTGACGAACAAAAGCTAACCATTAACAAGCCGTAGCTCGGTCTGTATTGGTTGTAGAGAAATTATAAAAAAACATTTTTTTCTAGTTTTTATATAAGCTACAATTTTGCTCTTTACAGTTTTTTTGATAAAATGCATATTTTTAGAGTTATTCGTGAAAACCCTATTAAAAACGTCGATTTTTTCGTCGAAAAACATTTACTTTCAATCGCGAATAACTTGAAAAATATTAGTTTTACGAAAAAAATTTATAGAACATCTTTTACTTAAAATTACTTTCTTTGTCGATTTCTGTAGATAGAATGTAATAAAAAATTTCTACCCCCAAGATGGGGTGTCACCAACCACCCCCAGGATAAAAGCACACCTCGGCATGATATAAACTTTGATCCTTTGGCTATTCCTTACCCTCTGTAAAATTTCAAGTCAATCCATGCAGGACAAAAAAATTCCTAGCCAAAATGCCTCATCTCCTGTGCTATTGATAGATAGTCTTTACTACTAACTCTACTTCGTGTATATGATGCATTTGGCCAATTAGGACTGCGGTTTTTGTATATTGGGAAGAATAGATCACTAAATTTCTTATTTGATAACGCAGAACTTTATTTTTGAAACCAAGTATGAGACTATTTACATACAACAAATAAACTTTACCGTCGTATTACCCATAAATAATTCCATATTTCTTTTTGTTATTAGACACCTTGTATATAATATTATTTTATATAATTCATATATTATAGAGCAAAGTTTGTTGTTCATACCCCTTTTGAATTTTATCACATTCAATTAAAATTAACATTTTTTCAAGTATATTCATTGCAAAAAACGACATTTTATTTTTTCAATGTTTCCTACTACAACTTAAATATTTCCGTTGTTAAAAAATAAATCTCGCAAGAGCCAAAAAAATATTTAAACAACAAATAATATTTAGTGTTATTTAAATTTCAAAATTAACTACTATACAATAAATTGTTTAAACGTATTTATTTTACGATATGAATAAGGTACTATGTTCCCTTTGTCCACTTTAATGCGTTGCTGTACCGAAACATTTTAAAATAGAGAAAAATAAATATAACCTTCCTATTGTAAACTGATTCAAAGATATCTGAAACAAGTGAAAATCCCATTCGATGTCTCTATGGAACCTGCTCTTATTAGCGTTATTAAATAGTTCATAATTAATCCCATTACCCTGGATAGCTCGCTAGCGACCCAGGTTTGATTCCCGGGGCCGACGGTCTTTGCCGCGTCGAATCACCGCTTTACGTGAGATCAGCGAAGTTAAGCGACCGTTAGACATAGAACTCCGCGGGTGAACTTCTTGGGTCGTTGGGTATGGTTCGGAAGACACGTTAAACTGTAGGTCCCGCCTGGATGACATTACCGGGACGGTAATGAGGGTATTTCGCAGGTAGTAGTTATTTGTATACCATCGGTAGTGGCACTAAGTTGCCTAAAAGGTGCCGTAAAATGTAGTATCTGTATACTCTGGTGCCTAAACAACGTGAACGAAACGGGGGGATAAAATGGGTAAAACATTTAAAAACCCAGCACTCGCAGTGCCTAGTGCTTGAACTTTAAATACGCCTTCGTGGGCTGTCATAAAAAATTTAAAAAATCAATAGTAGTAGTAGATATTTACATGTGTATAGCACCTAAAGGATAAAATAAAATAAATACCTATGCACTGTTTTATTAAAAGAGAGACCTTCACTCTCTTTTAAGTCAATTTATATACTTAAAAATACTTTTAAAATGTGGATTTCACCTGCCTTTACATTTTTTTTTAATTTTTTGTTTCTTATAATATACAAAGAAATATATTTCTTTACATAATTTTTAATTTAGGGCTACCCAGGTCTTCCAGGTCACAATGGAGAAAAAGGTATTCGCGGTTTTCCAGGAGATGAAGGCATACCAGGTGAAAAGGGAGATAAAGGAGAAACGGGTCCTTACGGTCCAAGGGGTCCCAAGGGCGATAGAGGAAAGACTGGTCTACCAGGATTTCCCGGAGTTAATGGCGTTCCAGGTCTTCCAGGTCCCGAAGGTCCACCTGGACCAAGCGGGTTGGATGGTTGTAATGGTACAGATGTAAGTGAATATATTAGTTTTACTTTAGTAAACTAGATTTTTTTTTATTGTTGTTCTCTAAAGAAGCGTAATAATATATAATAAAAAATGGCAATAATGGACAGAAATATTATTTTTAGTCCAAGTTTTCTATATTTTTTTATTTAAAATTGCTTGGACATTTACTTTTAAATGATAATGTATTTTAATTATTTCTAAAATTCTGTTAGTGGTTTCATAGGATATTATTGTTTAACAACAATTACCTAACACATAACTAATATAAATTTAGCTTGCATAATTAGTAATTAATTAAAGTATAAAATAAAGAAACAAATTTATTTTTAGTAAAAACCACCAGTAATCAAATAAAATTTAAAATAAATGTTTATAATTAAGCATCTTTTCTATTTAAGTATAACTACTTATTATTAAGAAGTATGAAATAACTTTATTTAAGAATGATGTTTCACGCTTTACAAATATTTTATACAATTTTTTTTATTGTTTATGTATTTCAATACTTTTATAGGGATATTCAGGTCTTCCTGGACAACCTGGTGAATCTGGTCCAAGAGGTTTTCCTGGTCCCACTGGTGTAAAAGGTGAAAAAGGGGAAGCAGCGCATTGTGAAATCAATCTTAAAGGACAAAAGGGAGAAGCCGGACGAGATGGAGTAACAGGGCCACAGGGTAATCCTGGACCGCAAGGACCTCCAGGACTTCCTGGTATTCAAGGTGAACCTGGTGTACCAGTAAGTAAAACATATTAGTTTTAAATATATATATATATATATATATATATATATATATATATATATATATATATATATATATATATATATATATATATATATATATATATATATATATATATATATATATATATATATATATATCATCTACTATCTCTTATGTAGCTCATTTATTACTTAATGTAATATATTTCATATTTTGCAGACGTTACCTTTAACCTACGGTGCATTTCAGGAAAATAATTTTGGTTATACAGGGTGTCACAAAAAAGTGTGACGTCACGATGGTGCATTTTTTTAAATGGAATACTGTGTATTTTTTTGTATATTTGGGTACCTCTTGTAGTCATTTATCTTCCTCTAAAAGTTTGTCAACATCGGTTCAGTAATTTTAGAGAAAAAAAAAAAAAAAATGTTTTGCACCATTGAATTTAAAAATGAATAAAAATACCACTAGTGCTTGATTAATAGAATTAAACAAGGAACTTATAAAGTAACGTAATATCAGTCGCTTAGGTCGTGTTTGGTTAATTCGAACTGTACAGGGTGTCCAAAATTTAGTGTCAAACTATTCAAATTAGAAAGCACTTTATTTTTCTTATTTTAAATATGAGCCCCTGTATATTTTTGGATCGTTAGATCCAGAATATAAAAACAAACATTTTTCAAATTATAACCCTATCAAAATTTCTAACACATTAAAAGTTATTCGTTGAAAACTTATTTTGGCATCTATTTTAATAGTAATACCATTGAATAAAAGTGAGGTGGCTATGAAAAACAATTTATTGACATTGGAGTTTATTTGACTCACAAAACCTTATTTTGACGTATTATAAAAATTCGAGTAAATTATTATTATTTATTAATTAAATTAATTTATTTAAAAAAGACCTTTCAATGTAAAATAATTATTTATTTTTAATTTTTAATAGTTTTGGTTAATATTTAGGTAATTTAAACCAATTTCTAGGTATATAATTAACGTTATTAGAAAACTCTATTTTTATTAAATGGTATTACTATTAAAATACATGCCAAAATGAGTTTTCAACGAATAACTTTTAATGTGTTAGGAATTTCGATAGGGTTATAATTAAAAAAATGTTTGTTTTTTAATTCTGCGTCTAACGACCTAAAAATATAAAGGGGCTCATGTTTAAAATAAGAAAAATAAAGTGCTTTCATTTGAAGAGTTTGACACCAAATTTTGGACACCCTGTACAGTTCAAATTAACCAAACATGACCTAAGCGACTAATAATACCTTACTTAATAACTATCTTGTTTAATTCTATTAATCAAGCACTAGTGGTATTTTTATTCATTTTTAAATTCAATGGTGCAAAACAGTTTTTTTATATTTTATTTTTTTTTCTCTGAAGTTACTGAACCGATGTTGACAAAATTTTAGAGGAATATAAATAACCACAGAAGGTACCTAAATATACAAAAAAATACACAGTGTTCCCTTTACAAAAATGCACCATCGTGACGTCACACTTTTTTGTGACACCCTGTATAACCAAAATTATTTTCCTGAAATGCACCATGGGTTAAAGGTAACATCTGCAAAATATGAAAATTTTACAGTGAATAATAAATGAGCTACATAAGACGGGAGGTGAGCTGCAGGACCCTGTATATATAAATATATTTATAATTTGCATTAAACTTTTTTAAAGGAACTACAAAAAATGTTTTTATAAATATAAGTCTATTTAAGATACTAAAGCCGTTCTGACACTCAGTAGGTTTTTGGGATATCATTAAATAAAATACTCCAAATAAAATTCAGTGAGAAAATGGGACAATAATAATTGTGTTAAATTTTCTAGGGTCCCAGAGGTCCTCAGGGTCCCAAAGGGCAGAAAGGATTAATGGGAGTGGGATTCTATGGAGAAAAAGGTCAAAAGGGAGAAGTAGGTCCGGCTGGTGAAAGGGGTGATTCTGGTATAGGTAATTTTGAAAGAAATGGCACCGTTCAAATTGGACCCAAAGGAGATCAGGGTATGAAAGGAGATCGTGGAGACTTTGGCCAACAAGGACAAAAGGGAGAATTGGGACCGGAAGGAGATTATGGAATTCCAGGTTCTATTGGTATGAAAGGAGAAAAAGGACTTCCCGGATCTCCAGGACCTCGGGTAAGTTTTGACTTTTTAATTAATTGATATATATTTTTATACGAATTGAAAGCTGAAATAAATAATAAAAAAACGGAACATCAAATAAAAGCGTAGGGGTCATTTTCATATTTTTTTTTAATGAAATACCATATTTTCTAGGTGATTATTCGATTCCTCGTAAATCTTTTGATATTAAATGATATTTTTAATTTAAAACCGAATATTTATGCACGTTTAAATCAATAAAATGGCTTTCTAAAAGAATTACAACTTTACCAATTTCATAAGATAAAACGTTTTATTTAAAATCGCACGTAAGTAATACGGTAAAGAATTTTTTTTCTCCAAAAATTATTTTTTAGATATATTTTAGTTTTTATCCAAAAAAAAAATTTAAAAGGAATAATAAACCTAGTAGGTATATCAAATAAAAACGTATTTACTATGTGATATAAACTCTGTATTTGTTAGTGGTAACGCGATTCTCTGGGGCAAGTTTCTATTATTTATATCCAGTTTATACCTATCAATAATTGATTTATTTTACCCAAACATATTTAAGACAAAATATATTTATGCCAGGGTCGTGATGGATTTGCTGGTCCCCCTGGACCACCAGGACAAAAAGGAGATCGAGGATTGGAAGGTCTTCCTGGTTTGGCAGGAAGACCTGGGTTGAAAGGAGAACCTGGTCGCGATGGTCCACCCGGTTTAACTGGATTGCGGGGTCCACCTGGTCCCCCTGGTGGCGGCAAAGGAACTCCTGGCCCACCAGGACCTGCTGGTCCTAGAGGTTATCCCGGACCATCAGGTCCGAAAGGTTAGTAAATATAATAACGTGGTTTTGCCTTTGGATGGTGTTATTAAAACACTTCATAAAAAAAATATGTTAAAATAACATTTCAATCTGAAGAAACTTTTAGGTTATCATATTGCTTTTTTCTTGCTATGTTCCATTTTTCTTAATTTTAAGAAAAATATATCGTTTTTATGAAACATTTTCAGTGCATGTAATGCTAGTAAATCATACTGTTTTTACTGGAATATCTTCCAAAGTATTTTGGTTAATTTAGGCTTTAAAAGTAATTTAAAAAAACATAATTTTTTTGCTGTTTAATTATAATTAAAATAAACAAGACAGCTAAAAGTGGAATATTAATGTACAGAGATTATATTATTTTTGCTTAATATAATATATATATATATATATATATATATATATATATATATATATATATATATATATATATATATATATATATATATATATATATATATATATATATATATATATATATATATATATATATATATATATATATATATATATATATATATATAATATATATATATATATATTATATATATATATATATATATATATATATATATATATATATATATATATATATATATATATATATATATATATATATATATATATATATTATATATATATATATATATATATATATATAATATATATATATAATATATATATTAAACTGGAACGGAGTTTCTTTCACAATCATGTGTTAATTCTTTATTCTCAACTATTCTGCGTAACATAAGTTCATAAGTACCGGGTGCATAGCCGTAGACTGTTTTTGCGACAGCGAAAAGAATTGTGTTTTGAAGAATTAAACTGGACAAGATTTTTGGTGCCCCAATTCAGAATAAATTTAAGGTCATGTTAAAGAAGTATTGGCATTATCTTACGCTTACAATCTATTATTTGCTTACTATTTGCAATTTGTCTTAGCTAGGCTGTCCGTAGATTTTCTAAGCATCTTATATTTTTTTGGCCTTCTCTGTTATTAATTTATTTATATTATGTAATGGTGAAAATTATTATGAATATAAATTCTTTTATTTTATTAAATATGTTATATTTAATATTTAACAAAACGACTGATCAGACATTCTATTAAACAAATTTAAATGTTAGCATCTGTGTGTTTTTTTTTAAACTTTCGAAAAAAATTAGACAATTGTTTATGCACATAAAAAACTTTAAAAAAATATTCGCACTTAAAATAAATATTGCATTTAAAAATAGTATTTTTAAGTAAGAAAAGTATTTTTAGTGTTAACCTAATTTAGAAAACAAAATATATCGAAAATTATAAACTAATGAAAGATTCTTACCGATTAACTAGGTTTGGACGGATTTCCGGGTGAACCTGGCAGAAGAGGACCACCAGGGCCAATTGGAGGTCCAGGTGTACCCGGACGACCAGGACCTGAAGGGCCACCTGGGGATAAAGGTCAAAAGGGAGAAGCTGGAACTATTGGTTTTCCCGGCGGTGAAGGACAACGTGGATTTCCAGGAGCTCCAGGTTCGCAAGGTCCTCGAGGATATCCTGGAGAAAAAGGACTTTCAATTATAGTAAGTATATCATTAAAAATAGACTTGCTTTCATAAATCTCTGGGAAAGTAAAGCATTTTTGTCAAAAAGTATTACCAAGTAATTTGTAATATATAAAGGATATTCTACAATAAACGAAATAATTTGTGTAAAATTTATATAAGCCTAGATTCATATTAAAAAATAATAAACCAATAGCAAAATAAAAAAGGGGGCTTTTAAAAGGATGAAAATATTATAATATTATGTGCCCGTAACTCAGGTCTATAAACAAATATTACGCCTCTTATTGAAAATAAGTAGAAAGTTTGAAAAAGTTTTAAGGCACTGGATAATAAACCGAATTGTTATCTACTGTTTGTGAGATGAAAACATTGTTTTTTATTTTGACTTATCTTACAGGGGCCCAAAGGAGAAGATGGATACCCTGGAAGAGACGGTTTGAAAGGTTCTAAGGGAGAAAAGGGTTTCCAAGGACCACAAGGTATTCCTGGAGACTCCATAAATGGTATTCCTGGAGCTCCTGGAGGACCTGGTCCGCAAGGTGAAAAAGGTAATGCTGGAAGACCAGGAATACATGGTAATCCTGGAGTTTCCGGAGAAAAAGGAGACAAAGGGGGTTCATGTATAGACTGCTTGCCTGGTTTGAAAGGAGATAAAGGAGATAGAGGCTTTGATGGACGTGATGGCGATATTGGTCCAAGGGGTCCTCCTGGAGCACCCGGATCTATTGGACTACCAGGACAAGATGGTCTTCCGGGTATACAAGGGCCACCAGGTTTACCTGTAAGTTAAATAGTTATAAATTTAATAGGGATCCGAGTACATATTTTTTGATTTTTAGGGCAAAGATGGAATAGATGGTCCTATTGGTCCACAAGGTAATCCAGGAATACCCGCTATAATAGGTGATAATCAAGTAAAAGGAGAAAAGGGTCAAAAGGGAGAAAGGGGACTAGACGGAAGACCAGGTCCAAAAGGATTTCCTGGCTTTGCTGGTTCAAAAGGAGATAAAGGACTGCCCGGTTTTCCAGGCGAGAAAGGAGACCGCGGTCTTGCTGGATTTCCTGGTGTAGATGGGTTACCTGGAATTCCTGGTCAACCTGGCCAGAAAGGACAAAAAGGAGACAGCGTTAAAGGGGAACCTGGTCCAATGGGTATTCCCGGAGATAGAGGATCAAAGGGAGAACCCGGTAGAAGGGGTACTCCGGGGGAGCAGGGTAAATGCGCAGCCAATATTATAGCACAACTGAAGGGTAATCAAGGACCCATAGGACCAAAAGGTGAACCAGGTTTTCCTGGAAGAGATGGAAGTCGTGGAGAAAAGGGTGAACCAGGTAGACCTGGACCGAAAGGATATCCGGGATTACAAGGTCCTCCAGGACCAGTTGGACGACGAGGCCTACCAGGCCCTAGAGGTGACAAAGGAATTATTGGTCCTATCGGAGTCCCAGGAGAGCCAGGAAGAGATGGATCTCGAGGGTTACCTGGTTTAAATGGAGCAAAGGGTAATAAAGGAGAAGCCGGCATACCTCAGGTTGGACCACCTGGACCACCAGGTGCAATAGGATTAAGAGGAGAAAAAGGATTACCAGGTTTTCCAGGCAAACCTGGACCTCGAGGTAATGACGGATTTCCTGGAATTATGGGAGAAAAGGGAGATATTGGTAGTCCTGGGCTTAATGGTCTTTCAGGCCCACCAGGACAAAAGGGTGAACCTGGTCCTGTGGGTCCTGCGGGAATTCCAGGTATTTCAGGAGCACCTGGTCCAAGAGGCCCTAAAGGAGAACCCGGTCCTAGAGGAGAGTCAGGAAAACCTGGTTTACAAGGTTTCCCAGGTCTTAAGGGAGATAAAGGCGAAATAGGTTTAACCGGACCACCTGGCTTTAAGGGAGCAATGGGAAGGCCAGGTAACCCAGGAATGCCAGGAATGGATGGAAAACCAGGCCTTAGAGGCGAGAAAGGTGATAAAGGATACCCAGGACCACCTGGTCCACAAGGTTTGGTTGGAATGCCGGGTGAAAGAGGTTTTCCAGGAGAAAAGGGTGATTTGGGTCCATTTGGTCCACCAGGTTTACCTGGCCCACAAGGACAACCTGGTTTAAAGGGGGATTCAGGACTTCCTGGTATTCCAGGAAGAAAAGGCGAACCAGGTGCAGCTTCTGAAAAAGGACAGAAAGGAGAGCCAGGATTGGCTGGACTACGAGGACCTGATGGGTTACCAGGACCACCAGGTGTTCCAGGTATAAAAGGAGATTCAGGTTTACCAGGTCAAAGTATACCAGGATATCCAGGACAAAAAGGTGATCGTGGAGAACGTGGTTTTGATGGAACTCCTGGAACATCCGGAGCAAAAGGAGACAGAGGTCTTCCAGGTTTAATTGGCAATAAAGGCGATCGGGGATTCCCTGGACAACCAGGATTACCTGGCATGGATGGAAAGGATGGGCTTTCTGGATTAAAGGGGGATAGAGGTTATCCTGGCTCTCCTGGTATTCCAGGCGCAAAGGGCGACAAAGGACAACCAGGTCTTGATGGTATGAATGGTCCTCCGGGTGAAAAAGGTTTTCCGGGACCTGTGGGGCCAGTAGGTTTTCCAGGAGAAAAGGGCGATTTCGGTGAAAGGGGTCCTCCTGGGTTATTTGTTCCTGTAAAAGGAGAAAAAGGAGAACCAGGACCAGCTGGGCTATCTGGTAGACAAGGAGAAAAAGGTGACAGAGGATTTCCCGGACCGGAAGGAGCTCCTGGCCAAAAAGGAGATGTTGGATTCCCAGGAGTTAAAGGTGATCGGGGTTATCCTGGTCCAGAAGGCAGAAAAGGTATGTGGTTCTTGCAATGTAAACAATTTCCTTTTATTAAAATATTTAATGACTCAACAAATTTCCATATTCCAAAAATAACCTTTAAGGTGAACCCGTGCATATCACTATATTTAGATCCATGAGGAATGTTAAAAAATTTAAAACTTTTTACCTACTTTAAAAACAAGAAAAATATGTATATAATATTTGTTTAAAAAATAGCACCAGACGCGATTTAAAAAAAAATAACCAGTATATGTATATTATTTATTTTTAGTTATTTAAAAACAACTTTACGTGTTTGCTAAAATACATAATTATTTGAATAGAATTAGTTGCTTTAGATTTAAAAACAAAAAAAATAAACACACCATAAGCTTTTCGTAAGGCGCTTTACAGTATTATTTAAAGAGCTCCTAAACATCAGATTTTATTGTCTTTAAATTGGAGTTTGTAATGGAGAAAACTTAACTTTAATATTTTTAGGTGATCAAGGACTGCCTGGTCTTCCAGGACTACCAGGAGCTACTGTTAAAGGAGAGAAAGGCTTACCGGGTATCCCTGGCAAAAATGGTAGAGAAGGAGCGCCTGGATTCCAAGGAGCCAAAGGTGAACGCGGTTTATCTGGTCTAAATGGCAATCCTGGACCACCTGGACCACCTGGACCATTGGGTCCACAAGGACCTAAAGGAGATCGAGGATTCGATGGTCGACCTGGAGCTCCTGGTCTGCAAGGACCCCCAGGTAGACCAGGCCTTAATGGACTACCAGGAGCTGTAGGTGAAAAGGGTGACCGAGGACCACCAGGAATTATAGGGACTCCTGGAGAAAAAGGCGATAGGGGTCTTACTGGATTACAAGGATCTCCTGGACTTAAAGGAGACAAGGGTGATAGAGGACGCGATGGCATGCCCGGATTACCCGGACAACCTGGACCACAAGGATTTAAAGGAGAAATTGGTATACAGGGACAAGCTGGTGCTGCGGGACTTACAGGTCCTAAAGGAGACAAAGGTGAACCAGCTCGCTCCGGTGCACCAGGTTTTAAGGGTGATAGAGGACAACCAGGTGCACCAGGATTACAAGGACCTCCAGGACAAGCAGGTCTTAATGGACGACCAGGACCACCAGGATCAGTTGGTGACAAGGGCGATCGAGGATATCCTGGCAACCCAGGCCAACCTGGTTTACCGGGGCAAAGGGGAGAACGTGGATTGGACGGAATTGCTGGTTTGGATGGTATGATTGGTGAAATAGGTTTAAAGGGTGAACCTGGAGCACCTTGCACAGAAGTTTCGGACTACCTTACTGGAACATTATTGGTTCGTCACAGTCAAAGTCGGGATGTACCTCAATGTGAACGAGGCCACACAAAGTTGTGGGAAGGATACTCCCTGCTTTATGTCTCTGGTAAGTTTATTTGTCACTTAATAAGTAGTACCATAAACGATTTCTACAAGTTCATCTATAAAGTTATAATATGTAATAATATATAATTAATTAACAATTTAATAAAATCTTAATATATTTTTTTTTTTTGGTAATGATTTGTTTGTCAAAGGATATTTTTGTACTTTTTTTGACACTAACTAAATTTTAGCATCTTTGTATATTTACAGTTTTGCATAAGTTTTGGCTTTAATCTCAATAATTTATTTTGGTTATAATCTATCATTATTATATCTTATATTTTAGGGAACGAAAAACCACATGGTCAAGATTTGGGCATGGCAGGTTCTTGTGTAAGAAGATTCTCAACAATGCCATTTGTTTTCTGTGACATTGATAATGTTTGTAATTATGCAAACAGAAATGATAAATCTTACTGGTTGTCAACAAGTGCTCCTATACCCATGATGCCAGTTGAAGAGAATGCAATTCAAGATTATATTTCGAGATGTGTGGTTTGTGAGACACCAGCAAATGTGATTGCCGTACACAGTCAATCGTTATCATTACCTGAATGTCCTGGTGGTTGGTCCTCTTTATGGATTGGATATAGTTTTATTATGGTAAATTATTTTTTGTTTTAAATTTCTAATTTATATAGGATTGTTTTAAATTTCTATATATATACGGAAATAGTAGTTTTGATAAAATAAAATGTACAAAACAAAAATTAATTTATACGTGTAAGCAAAATAAATTATGTTAGAAAAATCTTTTTAAAAGCAAAACATCTATCAAAAACACTAAAATTAATTAATGAATATTGAATGACGAAAACGTAACATAACTATATCATCCCATTTCAAATAACAGAATACGAATTTATTTAACCTGCATTTATACCTTTTGAATTAAAAAAACGATATGTAAATGATTCTTTTTTTAGCATACTGGTGCTGGAGCTAACGGTGGAGGTCAATCACTTTCAAGTCCTGGATCTTGTCTAGAAGATTTCCGAGCATCACCGTTTATAGAATGTAATGGAGCACAAGGTCACTGTCATTACTTTTCTAACATGTTAAGTTTCTGGCTTGCAACGATTGAATCGAACCAGCAATTCCAGAAACCACAAAAACAAACACTTAAAGCTGGTAACGTTAGGGACAGAGTTAGCAGATGTCAAGTCTGTATTAAAAACACGTAAAATTTTTAGAATATTTTAGGCAATCAGATTTTTTAAATTATTTTGTTGATAAACTGTTTATAACTTAAAAATATTTACTTAACTTAAAAAATATTTGTTATAAACAGTCTATCAATTTTTGTTAACACGCTGTGTTCAACCAATGAGTGTTCCTTTGTTAAAGTACTTGATCATCTGCTGTGATAAAGTTATTAAATAAACAGAAGATCAAGTACTTGATCACCTCAATACAAAATGTATATTAAGCTTGTAACTCCTAATACTGCCGTGCCATGTCATAACAAGTATGTAAAGATTTTTGTATAGTCATTTTAGGTTAGGTTGTATGTAAGTATGTTAATTTAAGTAGGTACAAACTTATTTTTTTGGGTAAAAATTGTGTGCATGTTTTTAAATACACAATTTGATTTTGTGATTCTATTTTATACGGCTATTTTGTTTTTGCTTTTTCTTTATAAACTATAGACATTTTTTTTTTTAATTTTAAAATCGGTGCTATTTTATCTGTGTGTTTTTCTTTTTTATGTAGTACATTTACAATTTTAAACAACATTTTACCTATATTTTGGTTTTCATTTTAACATTCTTACTTAAATTTTCTTTTTCGATAATCTAGTCAACTTAAGCAAAATACCCTTTTAATAACATTTTACTTGATTTTAAAAATATCACCGCTATCAATTTGTCTATTTTTAGTTTCAAGCTCTCATTTTGTTTATTAAGCACTGCCATTTGATAGTTATGAATATTATTAGATAAGTATGAGTAATACATTTTGTTTTCTTTTAAATACCTACTTTATTTTACCATTGCTGTCTGTTTTAATAAATTAATATTTTTAATGATACTGATTTTATTTTTCATGCGATGTGCTTTACGACTTGCAATACTATTGAAGTATTGTTTTAAAAATAATTTAAAAATTGTTTTTTCGTTTATTGGTGTAAAAAAGCGAATACACTAAAAACAAGCTGTAGTATTTTTGAATGTATCATTTCTTTAAAAAATTAAGTAAAAAGTAAACTTATTATTCTGACACATTAAATATTATTATTACTAAAATAATAAATTATCTTGTCATTTCTACTTTCGAATTGAACCTACAAAGAGCAAAAACATAGGTAGAGACTAGCGAATATCCTGGTAAGAATGAACGAAATATAATCGGTATACAGCAGCTATCGGTAAAGGCCATTGTGGCCTCAACCGACTTCCTTTACATATTGTTCCGTAAACCTCGTGTAAAAACACGAATTATCTTTTTACTTTTTTATTATTAATCTAGTTAAGAATATAACGCGTCTATAGTAACAGCAATGAAACGTAATTATGGTAACTGTTTAGTTGTCACTGTCTTCAAATGAACAGTTCGGTAGTCAATTTTAAACTAACTGCGAAGGGTTTGTCGAGTTTTTACAGTAACGCGGAAAAAAAATTAAAAGTCTGAAATTAGCTGAAAAAATAATTTTAATACAGGATGCCAGAATAGTAAAAAATGGTCCAGCGTTTTCAAGACTCTCCGCAGCAGTTGTCGAAATGGGAAATAAAACTAAGGTAATTTCTCAGAATAAATTATCTTACTAAACTGCGTCATAAGTTTTATTCCTTACAGCAAGATCACACTATGCGCCGTTTGGGTAATTTTAATAAATCGCTGCAAAGCGAATGCTATATTCAAACGGAACTGTTGTTTCTTAATTTAAAAGCTGTGGTCTGGTTCTTTTGGTGAAATTTACTTGGATTATTGCAAAAGGGACTTTAAAACATTTATAATTTTGTGTTTGTATCATCAAAAAAGGCATAGATGAGTTAATTATCAAAATTAGGTGATCTACTGAAAACTCTTACAATATTAACCGCGGCAATAATTGGTTTTAAATGACAGGACTTGGTGATAACTTTGACATTAATCCTATTAGTCCAGTAAATGAAGGGACAAAGCTGTTAATAAATCTGTACAGTTTTTCCTTGTGGCACAATTCTTAAGTCTTCGGGGATGCTTTCGAGCGAAAAAAAGTTTATCAACATTAACAGCTGGGAAAGGGCTGAAAATGGCCCCTCAAGGCCCAAAAATGGGTTTTCCGCTAATATCTGCCAAAATGTGCGAAATGAAGAATTTTTGGTTGGACAAAAAATGAAGATCGGCTTGTAATCTACAAAAAAGGTCCTTATAATTTTTTCAAGAAATCAATAGTTTTCGAGATAACCGGACCCAAAAGTCCCCTCATTTCAGCTGCCGCTCTACCGCTAAAATGCCGCTATCTTCATGGATTCACTTATAAGTGGGCGGACGAATTGTTCCATTATTTGGGCACTAATGTACATTTTTTATTTGTTCAAAGTTCATCGGAATGGGAAAACCCGTACCTATCATTGCATATGAGTTTGGGTCCATTCTGATTTTTTAAGAATATTAAAAAAAGCAGTCAAAGTTTTTTTTGCACAATGTTTTAAGAGTATCTCATTAATTTATTGATAAAGATTTCACAATCTTTCTTGCGTTTTAATAAAAATTGTTTTGTCCATCTGCATTTTTTAGTAAGAAACTACTACTACCACATCAAACCAGTGTGGAATGTTATGGATTTTTTGAATGAAGTTTTTGCGAAAAATATTGGTGTTGCGAAAAAAATGGTAGAGACCATTTTTGTAGATTTCGAGGTTATCTTCATTTTTTGTCTGAACAAAAATTCTCTTATTCATATATTCTGGCAGGTATTCATGGGAAACACATTTTTGGGACTTTGGGGGCCATTTTTAGCGGGTTCCCGTGTCGGAATCGTGATAAACTTTTTTGCTCGAAAGCATCCGCGAAGACCGAAGAATTGCGCCACAAATGAAAACTTTACAGATTTATTTACAGCTATGGGCACTTTTAGGTCTTAGTTACTGGGTTATATAAATAAAACAACATAATCAAAGTCAACCACACCTGCCCAAATGCAGTGGTATATACCAATTTATTTTGGTTATAATTAGGTAGGTAGGTAGGTTTAAAGTGAGTGAACTTTTTCTTCGCCCTCCACCGCGGCCGCTCGGTCTATTGTGGCTCACACCCTTTTATATTTCTCCCTACAGGATCGGACTTCTAATGAATCTGATACTAGATTGGGAGAGAGTTCTTACATCTCCTCTTACTCGTGTCGCTACCGGACACGAGCACAATGTGTTCTGATGTGTCCTGGTGTCCCTGTCTCCTGGAGAGTATGACGAGCAGACGATTAGATCCATCATGCCCTTCTCTCCCAGTCTAGTGACGTGGGTAGCTACCAGGTCCTTGTTACAGGAACCAGATGTTCTTTCTGAGGCCGCATCTCCGGCCTTATCCTATGAAAACGTTCCTATCCGCTTTCTGTTTAAAGCCAGGGAACCCTTTTTCCTATAAAGGCGGTTCGGTCCGCCTTCTGTTTGGATTCAGGGAACCCTTCCTAAGAACCTGTTTGTTCGGGGTGGATTAGCCCTTCCCCGTGAAACAGGCGCCTGTGACTTCAGGAAAACCTTACGAAACGGATTCACCCGTTTCGGTCGGCGCACCTTTGTCTGCTTGTGACCTTGAGTGGCACCTCTCGAAACGGATTTATTCGTTTCGGTCAGGGCACCTTTCTCACTTTTTTTCCTAGGAAAGCGGTTCTGTCCGCTTTCTGTTTGGAGCTAGGGAAGTAATAGTCCACCACGGCAGAGCTCCGCATTACCGCAATAAGGCTAGATACTCTGAGAGGTCGCCCTGTATCTTAAAGGCACCGTTGAGGACACCTGTTTAAGGCACAGGTTGTCATTCACTCATCAGCACGGTATGCTAACACCTTGAGTTAAAGCCTTGTGTTCATCTTAGCTTCGGATCCCGTTCCATATGGTGGCAACAAAAGTTGCCGATAACCAGCAACTCTAGCGCATGTTCCAAAAGATCCTACTGGGCCCAACCACAACAACGATGTGTGAACACAGCGGTTGGGTTGGTTACAATTGGTTTAACGCCGAAATGAGATTAATATAAGAAATTAAACCTATCGGTACAAAAACTATACTCTATACTGTCTGTGTATCTAAAAAAAGTAGTCAAAACGTTACGTTTTCAAGATATCCATCATCAAACTAACCTCTTTTTCACTAGGCCTTCTTCTTTTTGCACAAAATGCTTGATTTTTTCCTAAATTAGCACACAATATTTATTTTACACCTTTTTTCCATTTAATTGCAAGCCTCCACTTTTAAATACCGCAACCATGTATACACTAGGGATTTTATCAGCGAATATGGCCGCGGCCTTTGAAATTGAAACTTTGCAATTTAATGGAAAAAAGGTGTAAAATAAATAAAAAAACAACAGGCTTTAAAAAGTGTTTATAAAATATTGTGTACCACTAAATCAAGAATTACGTACAAAAAAGGGGAAGGTGAAAATGAGGTTAGTTTGATTTTTAATTTTGACGATGGATGTCTGGAAAACGAAACGTTTCGAAAAAAAAATTTCAGGTTCGTGATTAGCGCCCAAAAAAATCCATATACCAAAATTGGTGAAAATCGGCCTTGCCGCGACTTTTTAGACAATTGCCAAAATGCCTATAAGTACTCCAAAGTCACATCGAATAAAAATGTATTTTTATTTTTAACAAACATTTTTTTAATGAGTGTCCTGTGTCGGCTTACTATTTTTGTTCATACTAAAGAAAATTTATTCAGTTTCTATTATTATAGAGTTTAAGCAGCGCCCGATTTTCTTTATTCTTTTTATATGGGATAGTCTACAAAGTACCAACGTACCATGGGTGTCTTAAGTGTGGTAAGAGGGAGTTTATTTACACGGAACTTATATATTTGGAGATTTGGAGAAGGAAAAACTTCTGCGGGTAGCATGGTCAGGACACTCTAGGGATGAAGGAACGAACAAAGTGGAAAGTTCGGGGCCTCTTAAGTTGGAATGTAAAACGATGCATAAAAGTGGCACTACGTGTTGTTCTGCTAGGAGCTGTCAAAGGATGAATTATACGGGCCAACTCTTCGGAGCAGAAAAAGTAAAAATACCTATAAAAGAGCGACAGATCCCGTACAGCCCATCGGTGCGCAAGAGAAGAAAGCTGTTCTGTAAGCTTAAGATCATTAATAAATGGAACAGTTCTTCTTAAAATGATAATAATATCAAGAAAGCTAAGAGTTTTGGTTACATGTGAAGAAATTGGGGTGCTGGGAAGATTCGCTCCATTCAGTATTTTTTTTATTACCTAGTTCACTTTTAGCAAAGAAAGCTGCAATAAGGAACTTCGTTCGAGACGAGGGTCAAGACGAGACGAGACAAACGTTTGTCTCGTCTCGTCTCATTTTGTCTCGAGTTATTTTGGTTTATTTCAATTAAATTAATTTCAATATACAGTGCATTAGCATTGTATAGGATAATTTCAATAAAAATTAGTTCGGGAGTTTAAGAAAAATGCTTGGACCCGTCGATTTTTATTTTTTAGGTACATGTTACACATTTTTTAAACTAATTTTTATGTCTGCACAGTGCACAAGGTGGTGATAAAAAGACATATTTTTTAATTGAAACACACATATTTTATCATAACATTATTGATTCTATTGTTTAATTCTAGAAATGTTCATTCTCAATTTTTTTTACCAATTTTTACCTTTTTTTAAAATAATTGGGTATACCCAAACTCTCCTAAATGGCAATATTCTTATACCTTCGTAACTTTCTGGGTATAGAATATGAAGTAGGTATAGGAATTTCTAGAATTGAATAAATGGAATCCAAAACTGTAAAGATATGAGTAGAAAAAATACTTTTGTAGCACCCTAATACTTTATGGACGTGCCCTGTCTAATTCAAAATATCGTTTAAATTTAACATACTATTTAACCATATACCCAATACTTACATAAGCACATTATCTACAAATCTTATATTTAAGGCATTAAATTACTTACTCCTCGCCATCGTTGGCTCCCCTGTACACTATAAACCTACAAACTAATAGCAAAATCTGCTGCAAACTGGTATGTATTTTAAGAAGTATGCATTGTTTTTAGTTTAAATTAAAACTTTTTAAAACATAATAGCGGCATATCCTCAACTAATAGAAAAACATGCAAAAACAACCCTCTACATAGGCATCAAAAAGTGCCGCCGCCTGTAACATTTAAAATAAACCGTAGAAGCAAAATACGTAAAAAAATACGGGCTGCCCCATTTATGATGTATCTCTTTTTTGGAACACCCTGTATAAATGCTTATATTTTTTAATAACACGCCTTGTAAAATAAAAGTTGACGTGATTGAGCATTTCTTAAAATTGTGTAGTTTTCTCAAAAAATTGGTGATTTCAGACTTTACGGACACCCATAATGTGCAACTAAAAATAATATAAAGAACCTAGTAATTTGTTTTTTTATTTAAAATAAAAATATAGAACATATAAGTGACATAAAAATGTCCACAAAATAGAAAAAAAATCTAAAAGATAATGGAACATAAGTCATAAACGTTTCTTTGAAAGTATTAGACAATGTAATGGTTTCAATAACACTAAAATCTTGGACTTCCATTGTCTTTATTTGTTAATTGTTACACAACGTTTCGGTTAGTGATGTATCTCCAATCGTTTTCAAGTGATAACTAAAAACTATTCCTAAAAGCTACGACTTATATACTATCCCTTGTTCACCGAAGCTTGACCGACTTTTCACGGTTCAGCAACGGCAGCCAGATATTCGGAATTTCTACACTAGGTTTGCTAAATACATTTTGGTTGTTTACAATAATTGCAGCTTCCTTAAATTTTCTTTTCTTCCAGTGGGTTTCTTTATGAACGGTTTTTGCTTCCGACCATTGTATGCGATGTTGTTTTGACCAAGCGTGTTCGGCAATCCCTGACTTTCCATGAGATTATAAGTCATAAACTTTATTACAAAACACAGGTAAAATGTATTCTAGAATTTTTTTTAATAGTTATACAGGGTGTTCGAGCATTAGTTTTAAAATCTTTAACTGCAATTAGATCTTGCAAAAAAAGTCTCTATAAACATAAGTCCGGATATGCATCGTTTTAAAATTGGAAATAGGCAGGGTCCTAAAGTTAAAAACAAGCTTTAATTGTACATAATTTTTAAAACAATTATTTTGATGAAACAACTTAAAATACAACTTTTTCGTTATTTGAGTTTTTTTCGAGAGACAAAGTAAAACTCCTACTTTTTAAAAGGGTATAAAAAAAGAATCGGTTTTAATTTTTTTCTTGAAAGCAAAGCAAAATTTAAAAAAATCAAGAGACAAAATAGTTGTATTTTAAGTTGTTTTATCGGGGGTCATACCACGAGTGCTTAAAAATTACCGATAATTTTTCACGATAGCGTGTTTTCTTATAATTTCACGAGTCCGAGGGACGAGTGAAATTTTTAAAGAAAACACGCATGAGTAAAAAATTATCTGGTTAATTTTAAAGCACGAGCGGTATTGGGGAGAATATTTCACGAATCAAAAACGTAGATAAAATTTATTAACTAAAAATTAAATATTAATTTAACAAACCGTCATTATTATTTAAAAATTTTGTATTGTCAATTTGACAATAAGTGGAAAAACCACGTTGCCTAGACGACGTGGAATTTCCGCTGTAATTTTTCCATAATACCACTTCGCGTATGGGAAAATATGTACATGAGTGAAATATTCAAAATAATTAAAAAATAATAAAACCACAGGGTGATATACTTTTTAAAGCAATTAATTTAAGCTTCTTTTTTTAACACCCTGTATTTCTGAAACGCATTGCATTTCTTGACCTATGTTTATAAAAACTTATTTTTGCAAGATCCAACTGCTGTCGAAGTTTGTAACACTAAATCTTAAACAACCTGTTTAATTCTTAAGAACTAGAAATATATTGTTGGAGATTGATAACAGCTAGTTCGCTTAAGTTTAAGTCATTAAAATTTTTCAAGATGTCTCGTCTCGTCTCGTCTCGAGCTTGTCTCGAAGGATTTTATCTCGTCTCGTCTTGAAATTCGAGACAAAATGCTCTCGAGACGAGACAAAATGGCTTCGAGACGAGACGAGACGTCTCGTATCTCGTGTCTCGCGGCAACTCTAAAAGGGGGAGTTAAAAAAATGCTAGAAAAAATTACGTGTTTAATGGACGACCCCTAAACATGGTTAATGCTTTATATGTACAGATCCTTACATTATATTTGATAAAACCAAGTAAAATTGACTCGTCTAGATAAGAAGAGAAATAGTTCTTATTACGTTGAAACATTATAACTCATTTCATAACTTATAACAACTACTTTAATGATTGGCATAATAAGTGATATACATAGGGAGTTTAATAATTGGTATTACCTACTTACGTGATCCTTGTATGGTTTTCTAGCGTCATTGCTCAAAACTTGGTTGCACAAATAGCACACGCACATGGGCAGATTTTTGTTCGGCTGCAATAAAATAAAGCCGTACATCAAACAATCAACAAAAAATACATATTACTAACATTTTCAATTGAAGTAACAATTTTACCCAAGAGTAAGAATTATTTATCACTTTATAACACTGTTAGCAAACTTCCATTGACTTCTTGACAAAATGGCGATCCTATATACTTCAACAGGATAATTACATTGTTGTAATTTATCGAAAAATTTCCTAAATGCTACTTGAATCAGAATTTTTCTATTCTAAAATAATTTCAAATTTTGAGAATCCTTGCATTGGCAATAATAGCAATATATACCACACAATTTGTATTAACTTAAAACGTGACAATTTTTAAAATCTCTTACTCCTGCGGACTAAAAGGAAATACACTCAACCAAAGACAATTGTAGTTATCACTATAACTACGATTGTCTTTGACTCAACTGACTCAACGAAAGACAGTTCCAATAGATGAAACCAAGTTTCCGTATTTGAAAATCATACCGGGTTGCAGTGAAAATTATGCGTTTAAAGATAATTTATGGTCATTGTATGTGAAAAGTGTTAAAAACACGTTATAATGGTTTTCAGTATTAAGGTTTTTTTTCAGAAAATAACTTTTTGACAAACCCTGTATGGCCATATTTTTCTTAAACCATTTAATATAAATTATTTTGTTTGAATTCTTGGGTATAGGTTTTTTTTATTAAAAATGTATAATTAAAACAAATTATTCCATTACGTTTCGCTCATCGTGGTGAGCTTTTTCAAAATGTTTTTCTTCTCGGGGATTACCTACAATATACGTTTTTTAATCACCACAATTTTTTTTACAGAAATTTCACTTAATTTATAAAAAAAAACAATTACAAGACAGTTAACGACACATTTAAAATTAAACTAATTATCTAAAACCCCAAAAAATATATCGCAATGCCTTATACCCAAGGCCTCTCTAAAAAAACTAGCCACATACTAAAAAGTCATGATATACTTGTATGTCATAAAGCACAAAACCTCATATCTGCTTTTTATATCCCCTTAAAAAGCGAGGTGCCTACCAAAAAAAAGTCCAATGTAATATATTCAATACCGTGCATCAATTATTGTCCAACAAAGTACATCGGCATGACAACCTAATACTTAGTAGCAGGCTAAATGGACATAAATACACAAAAACGCCTCTACTGCCTTACACAAGCACAAAGTCCTTCAAAAACATGAGTTTGATTTTGCAAACACCAAAGTACTTACGCAAGACCAAAACTATCATAAACTTTTGGTAAAAGAAATGATTCATATAAAAAAGGAACAGGAAGCTGTCAATGACAAGCAGGACATAAAAAATTTAGGCCAAATTTACCACAACTTAATTTGTTAACGACAATGCTTATCGAAATTTAAATGATTTTCCCCAAACTGTATATACTTATTATTAAAGTAAATAAGTTAAATAAAATAAACCCAAAAAAACAATCTCTTTTTTCCTTTGGTGATAAAATACCAATAAAAAAGTCAAAATCCTAATCTAAAGTAATAGTTTGAACATTAAAATAGTACTGCATTCTTATTACAACAAAATATGTAAACAAACTACAATCAATTTCGAGGTGCGTACAGTAAAGTGATTTATTAGATTAATTTTAAATGTGTCGTTAACTGTCTTGTAATTGTTTTTTTATAAATTAAGTGAAATTTCTGTAAACAAAAAATTTTGTGGTGATTAAAAAACGTATAATGTAGGTAATCCCCGAGAAGAAATACATTTTGAAAAAGCTTACAGATAGAAAAAAAATTGTAATAAAATAATATATATATATATATATATATATATATATATATATATATATATATATATATATATATATATATATATATATATATATATATATATATATTTTATATATATATATATATAATAAAAACTAAATATTGGTTAAAAAAAAATAATTATAAAGACTTTACTTAACGAAAACCCGTATATTACAAATTTTAAATAATCGACTTTAAACAAAAATGCAAAAATGGAATGCCACACTCGGGCTTATTTATCCGATCCCCAACCTTATCGTCCTGAGTCACCGAGTTTGTTACCAATCTGCTGATGGGGACGGGGGAGGAAAGATTACGTATCATTGAGTCACCATTTTCATCAGCAATAGTTTAAGATAGGAACCGTATACAGGAAAAGTCGGCTAAACCTGACAATTTTTTCGCGTCCTCGCGAAGCATTACCAAAAAAATAAAAAAAAAGAAACATATGAAATAGTATGTAGTTATAAGAAATTAAAGTTGCCAAAAGGGGAATTTTTCATCTGTAGATGTATCATCGTGGGATGATACCACCGTAATGAACAATTTCATTCTGTCAGATGGGCATTTTTCCGATAAGCTTTCCTGGAACGTTTTGATCCAGGGAGCTTTTTCAACTACGTATCGGTCATTATCCAAAAACCTTTTCGTGATAACAAAAGGTCCTTTGTAACGTGGCTCAATTTTTCTACTTTGTCCCTCGTTACTCCCTTTTGCTTTACGGAAAAGGAACGTGGGCCCCACCTCGAACTTCATAGAGGAAGCATGTTTTTTATAAAGAGTTTTTCTGATAATCCGCCTTTGACTTAATCAAATCGGATATTTTGTTTCGAAATTTTACCAGATCGGGTCGTTCGTCATCGCAAACTTCATTTGCTAAAAAGGCATCCTTAACCCCTTTCGTGATCGGTATCCGAAAAATACCTCGTAAGGGGGACTTTTGGGGTGGTAGAATTAACCGTAGTATTAACCCCCACTTAACACGACTTCCATTTTGATCCCAAGGGGTTCGTCATCAGTAGAAGCCATAAGGGCAGACAGAATAGAACGGTTCATTTTTTCCACTTGGCCGTTAGCCCGTGGAGTAGAGGTACCACATAAAACCCCGTTTAATGTTAAAGGGTTCATACAGTAAGCCGTAAATTGTTTGCTCGTAAAAGCAGTCCCTCTGTCGCATAAAATTCCTTCTAGGTACTCCAAACATTTCTTTTAACTTTTCAGGAAATTTATCATGGGTTGTTTTCGTGTTTGGAACCGCTTTAAGGAACAAAAACCTTTGTAAACGCGTCCAAAATTTTATGAGGTATGATTTTTTCTTTGTGCTAGTTAAAAATGGACCCTAGATGATCGATATGCAACGTGTCCATGGGAATTGGTTGTTTTTATCGGATTAAACCCCTCCCCTTTTCCTCCTGGGTTTTATTATACAGACAACCCAAGCAGAGTTTATATAATTTTTAACATATTGTCTCATTGACTGGAACCAGTAGGGGTTTTTTATAGATTCTAAATTTTTATCTACAAAAAAATGCCCCGGCCATCATGGTAATAAAAAAAGTATTCTCCTACGGGGGTTTTTGGAATTACCCACCGTTCCCCCCCATCAACTTTTCTATAAATCGACCACTTGCTAGAAATCCTTATGGATTTGGCGCTCTTCTGTAGTATTAGGTGCGTGTGCGAGAGTATCTATGACACTTTAAACCCTTCATCTTGAAGCTGGGGCAGAGAGTATCCAATCATCCTCCTCTACATTTACAAGGTTCATATCTAACGCAGGAATGTCATCTTAAAATACGATGCGACTTAATGCCCCTGACCCATTTTAGAACCAGCTCTATATTCTATGTCGAAATCAAACCTTGTATTGTCAAAACCATCGGGCTATCCTTGGGGCCAGATCTCTTTTTATCAAAGTGTGTCTTAATGAATTGCAATCTGTAACCACTTTGAATTTTACACCAACAAGTAAATTCTGAACTTTTTTAAGGCACATACTACAGCAAGTGTCTCTAGTTCATAAGAGTGAAATTTTTTTTCATCTAACGTTGTGGCTTTTTCTATAGAATTTAACAGGCTTCAACGATCCGTCTTCCTGTGTTTTCAGTAAAATAAGCCCCTGAGGTTTTTTCCCAATTTAACCCAGAACTGGTCTCTTAACAAGCTTTTCTTTTTGAATTTTAAAGGGCCTTTTTCTTCTTAGGGCTTCCAAGAAAAAAAAACGTTTTTTTTTGTGAGATTTGTCAAAGGTTTGGAAAGTTCAGTAAATCCTTTTATAAATTTTCGGAAATAACTGGTCGTCCTAAAATTTCTAATTTCGTGTAATCTTTCGGGGGTGGAAACTCTAACACCGGGCCCTTTAAATTTTTTCATTTCCGGTTTAAAATTCCCTTTGTTGCAATTTGTGTCCCAAATACTCTATTTTTTAGTCTGCAGGAATCGGACTTGTCAAGACGCGGGCATACCAGCTGCTCTGAAGAGCTTTAACACCTCGCAAAGCTTTTCTAGACCTTGAGAAATTTAGGATGGGATTAGTACATTTAAAAGTAAACCATCGCATCGTGACGTAAAGGGCCCAAGATCTTGTTCATAGTCCTTTGAAATACTGCTGGAGCATTTTACCAAACCGATAGGCATCCTAAGATACTCATAATGCCCGTCGGGTGTGACAAAGGCCGTTTTTGTAACAGAATCGTCATCGATTGGAATCTGATGATAACCGGGAAACTAAATCCAACGTGGTAAAGAACTTATTACCTTTTAATGTTATCAAGGAGATCGTCAATGCGCGGTAGAGGAAATTTATCTTTTAAATTTTCTTTTCGGTTGATGGCTCTGTAATCCAACACATTCTCTCCTCTCCATTTTTCTTTTTGACTAACAGTATAGGGCTGGCATATGGTGAATCAGATTCTCGGATTATTCCATTATCCAACAAATTTTGAACTATGCTGTGTACTTTTTCCCGATTTGTGACTGCCATGCGAGTTCTTGATATTAAACACATATTTATTCTTTTGGGTAAAATGGTAAGATGGTGCTAGTAGTTCTATAAACTATCAAAAAATAAATAATAATAAAAAAAAATAAATAGTTGAAACTCAGACCGTTTATTCCCACTAAGCAAAGAACATTTTGAGCACGTTTTGTAATGTTATTCAGAAATAACTGTGATAACGTTTAATTCTAAACGTTATTTTATTATTTCTGTTTCGTTTTCTTGAATTGTTACTGATATTTTTTGTTTCTGTAACGTACCCTTGTAAATATTTTTAATACGGTATAGAACAAACATCTTACGGACGTAATTTTTATGTACTTTTATATTAACGTTAAAATGTTGCCATGTATAGAATGGTCTTTTAAATACAAGTTCGATACATGTGGTAATAAACGTATCAGATACGATTATAATTTGTTAAAACATAAAATGTTATTGGTGTAACGCTATAATAATGATATTATTTAATGCAGAATCGTTACGTTTACTGCATTTCCTCGGGGAAATGTAAACACAGTTAACATATCGACCTCGTTTGCTTAAATGTACCCCGCACAGAGATTGTTACATTTTTTGACAACGACGCCAGGTTTAGAAAGGAAGATTAGCTTCGCTTTAGTACTTAACCTTACTTTATTTTAAGAACAATATTGTGTTTTGTGTTGTAAATTTAAAGTTTTTTCCCGTGATATTAAAGGGAAATATGGATCGGAAAGTAAGTATATTACACTATTTTCTATTACACTTCAGTTTTTATGTATGTATGTAGATATATAGATAAACTGACCAAAAATCCAGATTTTGAAGGTACGGTTTTTAAGCCATAAGTCTAGAAAATCTAGCATTAGCCGTTTCCTTAAGATAAATATCGGGGTAATAAGTCCGCATTTAGTTTGATGAGGTAACTCCCATTCCCTAGATACATATAAATTAAAGAAAGTATAAATTAAAATTTGGTTGCTTCATACCTTACATATTAGCAAAAATATAAATATATCTTTTCCATTAGTCATTTATAAGACTGGAAAGTAGTGTTTTTGCAGGTCGAGTCAAGCGGTTTGTAGGACAAGCCGTTATTAGCCGTAGGCGACTCCTGGAAGCTTGGCGAGACCTGCAAAACACTTGTTTTCGGTCATGTAATGTAACAATGTTTTTTTGACCGAAACTATTAAAAAAAAACAATAATAATATTTAATGATCGACAACAGGTCTATTTATCCGCTTGACATGGATTTGATACTTATTATAACAATAAGAATAATTTAAGACACCCACAGTACGGTAGTACTTAGGCTAAGCCTTCGTGGACTGTCGAAAGATAAAAAAAATCCACTGAAGTTTGTTTCTGTAACAAACATGCATAAAAACGGCTATGCTCCAAATTAGCAGCTTATTTTTCAACTCATGGATCTGCAAAGTCAAAGGGTTTATGCAATGCCTGGCAAAAGTGTTTCTCCTTAATTACCATTTTCTGGTCTAGCCCGAAAAAAGTTACATTCTGGCCAAAATTTTTTTTAAAAAAGGGGTATTTTCCGATCGGTCAAAAAAAATTTTTAGGGGACTTATATAGCAAAAATTGGGTATTTTAAAGAAATTAAATACTTCGGTTGAATAAATTTGATCAAAGTTGTAGCTTTAAGTATTCACTGTGAAGTATTTTATTTTGTACTTTTTAGAGGCCCTGATATTAGACACTTGACACATAAATAATAGTAATAATTATAATAATAATAAAATTATTAGAAAATTAATTTTTAAATAAATTTAAGATGCAGCACATTATGTTTTCAAATGACAACTAATCAAAAAGGGGCTTAGCAGTTAAAAAGAGAGGCTCAAGTAACGTAACTAGTATAACTGTAAGTAAAAGTTTTCTTAAGGGATAAATTGAATTTTTAATTGGATTGTTTATCCAATAGAAGCAAAATAATTATATAGTACAAAGTGTCTAAATATTTTTTTTTTAAATTGGGTGGTTTATCAGTAGTTTACTCTACCATTTAGTAATGGCTAATCGAGTAGCTAATATAAGAGAAAATTTGACTATACAGGGTGTTAATTAATTGTATGCCGATAATACAGGGTGTGGATCCTCGCGTGATTTTAAGGAGAAAAGTTTATATCAACATTTGTCCTAAACCTCTTAGTTTTTGAGCTACAGGGTGTTAATATTTCAAGAAAAAAGTTAGTTTTTCATCATAATTTGTTATCACTCTTAGATATTTTTATGAAATTTTGTACACATCCTTTTATTATTAAGTACCATTTTTTGACGTAAAAGATTTTTTTTAATTTTCACCAGTGACGTCCGTACGGGGTTTGAACTGAAAAATTTTTAAGAAAAAAATGGTACGTCACTGATTTTTTAAAGACCAAAACTATTTTTGAAATCCCCATTTATTTTGGAACATCACTGGTGTTTTTATTTTTTACGCGAAAACGGTACTGACGTACCGTTTTCGCGTAAAAAATAAAAACCAAAAATTTTTTTTTCAGTTCATTGCGACTGTTTTTGGTATTTTGTTAAAATTTAGTTGGCACACTTTTTGGTACAAAAACTAAATTTTCTACTTTCACCAGTGATGTTCCAAAATAAATGGGGATTTCAAAAATAGTTTTGGTCTTTAAAAAAATCAGTGACGTACCATTTTTTTCTTAAAAATTTTTCAGTTTAAACCCCGTACGACGTCACTGGTGAAAATTTAAAAAAAATTTTTACGTCAAAAAATGGTACTTAATAATAAAAGGATGTGTACAAAATTTCATAAAAATATCTAAGAGTGATAACAAATTATGATGAAAAACTAACTTTTTTCTTGAAATATTAACACCCTGTAGCTCAAAAACTAAGAGGTTTAGGACAAATGTTGATATAAACTTTTACCTTAAAATCACCCGAGGATTCACACCCTGTATTATCGGCACTCAATTAATTAACACCCTGTATAGTCAAATTTTCTCTTATATTAGCTACTCGATTAGCCATTACTAAATGGTAGAGTAAACTACTGATAAACCACCCAATTTAAAAAAAAATATTTAGACACTTTGTACTATATAATTATTTTGCTTCTATTGAATAAACAATCCAATTAAAAATTCAATTTATCCCTTAAGAAAACTTTTACTTACAGTTATACTAGTTACGTTACTTGAGCCTCTCTTTTTAACTGCTAAGCCACTTTTTGATTAGTTGTCATTTGAAAACATAATGTGCTGCATCTTAAATTTATTTAAAAATTAATTTTCTAATAATTTTATTATTATTATAATTATTACTATTATTTATGTGTCAAGTGTCTAATATCAGGGCCTCTAAAAAGTACAAAATAAAATACTTCACAGTGAATACTTAAAGCTACAACTTTGATCAAATTTATTCAACCGAAGTATTTAATTTCTTTAAAATACCCAATTTTTGCTATATAAGTCCCCTAAAATTTTTTTTGACCGATCGGAAAATACCCCTTTTTTGAAAAACATTTTGGCCAGAAAGTAACTTTTTTTCGGGCTAGACCAGAAAATGGTAATTAAGGACCGGAAAAACACTTTGCAGATCCATGAGTTGAAAAATAAGCTGCTAATTTGGAGCATAGCCGTTTTTATGCATGTTTGTTACAGAAACAAACTTCAGTGGATTTTTTTTATCTTTCGACAGTCCACGAAGGCTTAGCCTAAGTACTACCGTACTGTGGGTGTCTTAAATTATTCTTATTGTTATAATAAGTATCAAATCCATGTCAAGCGGATAAATAGACCTGTTGTCGATCATTAAAATATATTATTGTTTTTTTTATTAGTTTCGGTCGAAAAAACATTGTTACATTACATGACCGAAAAACAAGTGTTTTGCAGGTCTCGCCAAGCTTCCAGGAGTCGCCTACGGCTAATAACGGCTTGTCCTACAAACCGCTTGACTCGACCTGCAAAAACACTACTTTCCAGTCTTATAAATGACTAATGGAAAATATATATATTTTTGCTAATATGTAAGGTATGAAGCAACCAAATTTTAATTTATACTTTCTTTAATTTATATGTATCTAGGGAATGGGAGTTACCTCACCAAACTAAATGCGGACTTATTACCCCGATATTTATCTTAAGGAAACGGCTAATGCTGGATTTTCTAGACTTATGGCTTAAAACCCGTACCTTCAAAATCTGGATTTTTGGTCAATTTATCTATATACCTACATACATACATAAAAACTGAAGTGTAATAGAAAATAGTGTAGTATACTTACTTTCCGATCCATATTTCCCTTTAATATCACGGGAAAAAACTTTAAATTTACAACACAAAACACAATATTGTTCCTAAAATAAAGTAAGGTTAAGTAAGTTAAAGCGAAGCTAATCTTCCTTTCTAAACCTGGCGTCGTTGTCAAAAAATGTAACAATCTCTGTGCGGCAAACGAGGTCGATATGTTAACGCATTCCACGAGGTGCAGTAAACTAACGATTCTGCATTAAATAATATCATTATTATAGCGTTACACCAATAACATTTTTTGTTTTAACAAATTATAATCGTATCTGATACGTTTATTAACACATGTATCGAACTTGTATTTATTAAAAGACCATTCTATACATGGCAACATTTTAACGTTAATATAAAAGTACATAAAAATTACGTCCGTAAGATGTTTGTTCTATACCGTATTAAAAATATTTACAAGGGTACGTTACAGAAACGAAAAATATCAGTAACAATTCAAGAAAACGAAACAGAAATGATAAAATAACGTTTAGAATTAAACGTTATCACAGTTACTTCTGAATAACGTTACAAAACGTGCTCAAAATGTTCTTTGCTTAGTGGGAATAAACGGTCTGAGTTTCAACTATTTATTTTTTTATTATTATTTATTTTTTGATAGTTTATAGAACTACTAGCACCATCTTACCATTTTACCCAAAAGAATAAATATGTGTTTAATATCAAGAACTGTAAAAAACTGTAAAATATATTTTAAAATAGCAGTGAGGTAGAGTTCATTGCATATAGATAATAATATAGAAATTTGTTTTATTTTTGTGTGTGGTCATCTTGGGGCAGTAGTAAAATATTTTTTTTATTATTTATTTTATTAAGTGTGTTTTTTTTTAATTTTATATCTAAATATTATTATATACTGGTTATGTTTTGCGTATTTTTTTTTTAATTATTAATGAGATTGCAATAATGCATACTTAAATTCTTTGCGTCTGCCTTTGTGTTTATTGCCTTTTTGTTTTTTTGAATAAAAACCATTTCTAAGAATTCTCTTTTTTTGTGTATTTGTTTCTGTTTTCAAAATTTTTGTATTTTCAAAATCAAAAGTATGTTTTTTTTTCGGTGGACTGGTTTGTTAGAGCAGTTTTGTTGCGTTTGTCGTATTTATGATTATTTAGTATGTTTTTTAAATATTGGCTTGTTTGCCCTATGTAAACGTTATCACAGTCCTTGCAAGGAATTTCATATATAATATGGCTTTTTTTGTTTCTTCAATTTTGCTCTTGAGATTTGAAGATAATTTTTTAAGTAAATTGTGGCAAACTGTAATATTTTCATTTTTAAAAATGTTTTGAATATTTTCAGAGAGTCAAGGAATGTACGGTAAGGAAAGATATTTTTTTTTATTATTGTCTTTTTCCTGTCGTTTTTGGAATTTATTTGAATTATAAAATTTGTAAATTCTTTTTTTAAAAATTGAGTTAATTAAATTATCAGGGTAGTTATTAAGTTTAAAGGCTTTTTTTGCTTTAGTTATTTAACTCAATTTAAAAAAAAAGAATTTACAAATTTTATAATTCAAATAAATTCCAAAAACGACAGGAAAAAGACAATAATAAAAAAAAATATCTATCCTTACCGTACATTCCTAGACTCTCTGAAAATATTACAGTTTGCCATAAGGGCCACAATTTACTTAAAAAATTATCTTCAAATCTCAAGAGCAAAATTGAAAAAAACAAAAAAAGCCATATTATATATGAAATTCCTTGCAAGGACTGTGATAACGTTTACATAGGACCAACAAGCCAATATTTAAAAACAGACTAAATAGTCATAAATACGACAAACGCAACAAAACTGCTCTAACAAACCACTCCACCGAAAAAAAACATACTTTTGATTTTGAAAATACAAAAATTTTAAAAACGAAACAAATACACAAAAAAAGAGAATTCTTAGAAATGGTTTTTATTCAAAAAAAACAAAAAGGCAATAAACACAAAGGCAAACACAAAGAATTTAAGTATGCATTATTGCAATCTCATTAATAATTAGAAAAAAAAATACAACAACATAACCAGTATATAATAATATTTAGATATAAAATTAAAAAAAAAACACATTTATTAAAATAAATTTAAAAAAAAAATCTTTTACTACTGCCCCAAGATGTCCACACACAAAAATAAAACAAATTTCTATATTATTATTTATATGTGAATGAACTCTACATCACTGCTATTTTAAAATATATTTTACAGTTTTTTGCAGTTTTTGATATTAAACACATATTTATTCTTTTTGGTAAAATGGTAAGATGGTGCTAGTAGTTCTATAAACTATCAAAAAATAAATAATAATTAAAAAAAAATAAATAGTTCAAACGAAGACCGTTTATTGCATATAACTGTTTTAAATGTTTAAGTGTTTGTTTGTCACTTCAAGTTTTAAATGTTCATTACACAACAACAAAAACGAGTGTTTTTCGTGAGAAACCCCTTAGTTTGAAGGTAAGATTAAATTTTAATATATTGTATAGGTAAAATTTCAATAAAAAAAAATTTTGTATTGCAGATTGATTTTTTGTTATAAACAAAAATACATATATACCTGATTGAAGGCCCTTCCAGGCCGAAACGTCGTAATTGACATAAATTAAATGAAAATTGCTTAGTAAGCAACTGTTTTTATATATTACCTGACCTCCCCAACAAAATCCAGAAAAATTTTGGAAAGGCATAAACTATGCCTTTTTCAGTTATATGGCCATACAGGGTTTGTCAAAAAGTTATTTTCTGAAAAAAAAAACCTTAATACTGAAGACGTGTTTTTAACACTTTTTACATACAACGACCATAAATTGTCTTCAAACGCATAATTTTCACAGACACACTCGTGGCGGCGCGACCGCTTGACACATTTTCCATCATGCATTGCAGGATTGGAATACCTTCTTATATATTATCTTAGACGATTTCGCACGTTTTGTAGGTACTTTGGTTGGTCAGAAATAGTATGGAAATTCGAATTAAAAATAATCGATAACGTTATTGAAATAACCGCTATCATGCGATTATTCAGATTTAATTTTTTATTTAAATTTTATTTTTCGTAATTCAAATTAAATCGACCATAAATTGCTTCAAACGCATAATTTTTCCAGAACACTCGTGGCGCGACGTTGACACATTTTCCATCATGCATTGCAGGATTGGAATACCTTCTTATATATTATCTTATGTACGAGTATATATTTCGGCTAAGCGGGAAATTGAAATTTATCATCTTAGTGGTTGCAAAGGAACTATTTTAACTGTTATTTTCACGCTTTTAAAAATACGATACGAGCACATTATTTTTATTAAATATTTTTTGTATGGTCTTTAACAATTAAATGTTATGAATGGGCAATTGCCTTTAAATAACCTTAAAAAAACATAATATAATGTTATTTACCTATCATTAAAAATAAAATAGGTTACAAGGCCCCACAAACTATCGTTCTTTTTAACCTTCCTAATCGCAGATTAAGACTGCTCAGTTGGACGATTAAAACTTTTATTTTTCTACAATAAACTTAATTTTAAACCATCTTAATCGCACAAATCTGCAGTCATTCACCGAAAAAAGTAAATGAAGAGTGTTTATTTGTTACAAGAATGACGATTAAAAACCTTCTGCACCACCATTTTCACCGACGATGTTATGTTCGGTTTTCGCCCACAAACTGGCAATGTTAATCTACGCTTTTGATCGCCACGATTAAAACTGCTTAAAAAGAACGAGATCTGTGGGGGACTTAAAAAATTGTTGCAATGTTAGTTAAACATCAATGTTAATGAAATGACTCGACAAACATAAATACTCTGTCACAGTTGGCTTTTTATATTAAATATAGTGGCAAATAAGTGTTTATTTAAGATAGACTTTTTGATGCGTATTAGATGGTGACATAATATAACTACCCATTGCCAATGCTTTACCATCAATGCCAATATGAAAAATGTACATTGGAAGCAAACTGTGTTTGCTGGGTTAATTACTAAAAAAAGAAGCCCATTTTATTTTATCTCTTCAATTATTATCCGCTTTGACAAAACGCCGCGTGTACTGCGCGGTTTCTCTTTTAGTACATATGGCGGCTGACAAAATGCAAAAGATAAATTGCAAAATGAATAATCTTTTGGGTCCCGTTGCTCGCCATCTGAAAATAAAATACCTTTCTGAATGGCAATCTATTTAAATCGTATCGGAGAGTGTGGGTCAGGAATGCAGTTGAATCTGGGCTTTTTAAAGACCAAAGTCGAATAATTTGATGCTTGTAAATGTTGTCAAGCTTCAAGATAATTAATAAAAGAAACAACTCTTTTCTAAATTAAGTTTATAGAAAAAAAATAGTACATTTGCACGAGTACTATTTATAGGTATAAGTATATTGTACTACTACCACTGATCCCAACACCAAAGATGATTTCATTATCTACTGAGTAAAATCTGACGCGCTATGATCTATTTTATTATGAATACCATATAGCAGAATAAAGGGTCAACGAAGATTAGGATGGAATCGCAAATTTATCAACAAAGCACAATCTGTTTTTAAACGTCAGAATGTGCTGAATAATTTATTTTAAGGGCAAAAAGACACAAAGAAACGAATTCAAGAAGTGTAGAATTCTTGCTGCTATTTTGTCTTTGGTCTACATAGATTTGATCAGGTATCAGCCAAAATTGATAAGGCACATAAATCCCAAGAGGCTGCGCTGCCTCCGGTAGTGAACCAAGACGGCTTGTAGAGAGAAGAAGATGGTTGAACATTGCCAATGGAAGAATATTATATTTTAAAGGTTTTGTCAAAACAATCATGACGACAATACGTCTATTTTTGAAAAGTGCTTTTTGTATCAAGCAGCTTTAATTTTGCTACCCTTACTGACGATATGAAAACTTGCAGTAATAAAACCTTTAAAAGGAGGTACAAAGATGTGCTTTTTAAGATGTAATGTGCTGATATCATTATTTTTACTTTTACTTTACAAATTTTTAATAAATCTCTATTAGTTGTGATTTCTATGTTTTTTCTTCTTTTAATACTTGGTGATGTACTATGCAATTATTTGTGTTGCTATTTTTGAAACTTTGAATTATGTTCTTCTTTTCATTGTTAAATTTGAATTTTTGACTATAAATAATTATTTATTTATATGTTACACCTTATTTAGTGTTTTAAATTTAATGTATCTTATTTTTATTGTATGTGGTGATATCACTGGGTTAAATGTAAAAATAGCTGGTACCTCATACCTACAGCTAAATTTTATCTAGGGTTGGCTCCACAACGGTCATGACTAGTTTATTATTGTAATTATAATTAATTAGTTTTAAATTAAAAAATATATATATTTATGTTATTATTATTAAAAAATATTATATTATAATTTCTTAAAATGTCATTAAACATGACATTTATGAACGGATTTTGTAGCGTTTAACAATCACTTTTGGACGCCACAGTAGAGGGAGACCAAGAAAGCAGGGACCTTCGGAGATGACGCGTTTTGTGTAATCCTCGAAGAAGTAAATTTGTTGCACATGGAGTACGCCATTTATATTGTACGGCGCATGCGTAAAATTTAGCTTACGGGATCAATTGTATTTTATTTTACTGTGTATGCATCTTTCATAAACTCAACCTAACTTATTTTAATCCACTGCGCATGCGTCTGGCATAAACTTAACAGCGCATGTGCATATATATTTTACAAACCCTACATAATATTTTTTCTATTACATAAATCATTTTAAATTTAATTTTTAATTTCTATTGCGCATGCCATTTCAAATGTCATTTCAGTTGTCATTATTATTTTTTATTATGCAGGTCACAATTTTATACTACCAATATCATGTATACCAACCTGCCTTAACCTAAGTATCTTTTAATTGACTGCGCATGTTATAGGTCAAATATACCCTAACTTGTTTTTTCTTCCACCCTGTTATTCAAAATAAAGTTGCATTATTTTGTATCGAATGTTCTATTTAACGTATTGCCAACGATTCAGAACTACTGCTTTTATTGTATTTTTGTAGATGCTTTTAGTGTACTTTACAACAAAAATTTTGAAAAAAAAACCTTATTGCTTTTAAACATTTATTTTTCTACAAAATTTTCAATGTTGTTACACTATTATAAAACCATTATTTTCTACTAACTACACTTAATCTAAAATTACACTAATGTTTCTGTATAGTAAACTTATAAAATAGGACATTTAATCACAAACTTAACAGATATTTTAGTATGTGGTTTTAATTTATCACCTTAAACGTAATTTTATCATTAAATTTAACTCTTATCACAACAAATCACTTGGTAGTTTATATTTTTTTGTTTATAGAGGATTCTACAGTTAAGTCAATAACATATTCAATAATGCCAACATGTAAAAGACAGATTTTGAACCATTAATAAAAAGGTATCTTGATGAAGCTTTTCCGCAAGTCAACATTATATTCATGAAACCATACTTTCCTTAACTCTTTAATAATACTTGTAATCTTATTTTAATGGGAGTTATTACTAACTTTCTTGCAAGCCATTAACAATCTTAATCTATCCACAAGCTTATTTGGATCCTTCCAGTAAAAGTAGTCAATTTTATTATGGAAGGATGTCTTATAACTAGTTAGAGGCCTGAAACTAGACTGACCTTCGATTGATAACCCATAACCCTGAGGCTGTTTTATTCTTGTAATTCGTAACTGCTTATCGCGTTCTCTCTGTTTTTTTGAATTTTTCTTCTTTATACGTTCGAGTAATGGTTTAATTGTTAGCATATATTTGATACCTCATTTTCCTCATGTTGTTACTTTTCGTTAAAACTTCTCTTGCTGGCATACGTTAGCACACTAATTTTGCAAATGTTCGCTCGTCTAGTGCTATCAAGTTGTTTTTTAACGTATTAGTTTTAAATAAAAGTTTGTATAGGCCAAGAGTTCCAGTAAATTTTTCTTTTTTTAATATTTACCGAAAGTTAGATAATCGGTAATTAAACCATGTTTTAAATAAGTGTGATCGTACTCGTTTTCCGTATCAGTTATAAAGCCTTTAACATATTCTCTAGGTAACGGATCATACTGATGTAGATACTCCCTAAATGATACTTTCTCAATGCTATCAATTTGAACAGGGTCATATCGACTCTAAAGTCATCGTCAAAGTAACTTTCTTCAGGGTTATGTTCAAAGCAGTTTCCTCTCCTTTCTCCATATTTTGAGTCATTGATGAATTGCCTTCTAGTGACTTAAATTTAACGCATGCGCTGACAGTAAAATCTTTTTTCATATGCCACGTGTACAATACAAATATAATATTGTGTTAATTATCTGAAGTGTAGGGGAGGCCGGGGTCACAATTAACAAAAATTGGGTTTTCAGTCAAAGTTTTGAAAAACCTAATTTTTGTGATATATGATCCTCCAACTATTTAAGTATCATATTATGAACATAAGTTAAACATAAAAAACGTTGCCCTTAATACATCAATTTTTTTGAGTAAAGTCAATTGTCAATTCTTACCTCGTGCTTGGGGCTAGAATTAACAGTTCTGGGGTAAGTATTAACAGATGGAGCAACAATTAACCTTATGTGTTATGCCAACTGACAAGAACCAAAAATATCTTAACTTAACTACTCAAATAAAAACTAAGAACTTGTTAAACTATTTTAAAAAATTAAAGTTTTTTGATAATTTTTTCTTAAAATTTATCAAACCTTCACTTATTTTTATGCTAAAAATCAAATAATTCCACATAACATATGTCTTTTTTATACTAATACAACATCACGAGAAGAAAATGGCACATTTTCGCCCTAATAATGTAGTTTTATATATAATCAACAATTATTAAACCAAAAGAGTAGTATATCTATTCGTAGTTATAAATCGATTTATAATTTAGGCAACTGTATGATAATTGGGCCTATTGCTTGCAAGAGTTACATTAAATCCAGTAACTACCTGATATATTTTTATTATAAGAGACACTTGTGTCTGTGTAAATTATAAATCGATTTATAACTACGAATAGATATACTACTCTTTTGGTTTAATAATCGTTGATTATATATAAAACTACATTATTAGGACGAAAATGTGCCATTTTCTTCTCGTGATGTTGTATAAGTATAAGGAAGACATATCTTATGTAGAATTGGTTTGATTCTTGGCATAAAAATGATTGATGATAGGCGAAAGTCTGATAAAATTAAGGAAAAAATGAACAAAAAATCTTTAATTTTCTAAAATAGTTAAACAAGTTCTTAGTTTTTTTTTTTCGGGTATTCAAGTTAGAATATTTTTAGGAAAGGTAAGAGGTTTAGGGGACGTGGGTGGAGAACTTATATACAGTAGAATATCTGACATCCCCAGAACATGCATAATAGTCAAAAAAGACATCAAAATACTACCACTAACTGATTTCTGTTTCAGAAGCCTGGTAGCTGTTCAAATGAGGTCAGGGGATAGGGCCATGCCAAAGGAATTAATCTTCGGATCGGCATATCTGCCCTATCCTTCTCCTGGGGAAGCACAGACACAAACCTGAGAGGTGAGTCTTTATTACAATTTATTCTGGCAAACAATTTGGACATATTAAATGTAGGCAATAAACCAACTTTTGTAAATAGTAGACGAAAAGAGGTACTAGATATAACACTAGCTACAACCTAGGTTGTTATCAATGTTATCAACTGGCATGTATCTGAGGAGGTAAGTTGCTCAGATTACAGACACATAAACTTTACAATAGGGGGACATGAACCTATAGAAGAAACATATCGCAACCCTCGAAAAACGGACTGGGAAGCCTTTAAGGCAGACCTGAAATCTACACTGAGAGGGACAAAGCGAAAAATAAACAATACACACGACCTGGAAGTAATGACGGATCAAATACAGGACGCCATTATTTCTGCGTACAATGAGAACTGCCCGCTGGTGATAAGAAAGTACTCGAGAAATGTGCCCTGGTGGAACGAGGAACTCACCAAACTGAAAAAGAGGGCAAGGAAAGAATACAACAGGGCAACATCGGATAAGAAATCATACAAGAAGGCCCTTACTGAATAAAACAAAGCATTTAGGAAAGCTAAGAGAGATTCATGGAGAAGGCACTGTGAGGAAATCGAAGGAACTCATGAGGCCGCCAGACTCCATAAGATTCTTTCAAAAGAACCTCAATCAGAAATATTTACTCTAAAGAAACCCGCAAGGAATCACACAAGAACGGCAAATGAGACCATGAGAGAACTACTCAGGGTACACTTTCCGGGATGCAAAATATCCAACATGTCACTGGAAGACTGCAAAAGTCCAGACCTAGGAAACCCAGGTTACTGCTCCAGGGAGGACTGGCAGGTAGCAAAATCAGTGACAAACGTAGAAAAAATTAAATGGGCGATAAACTCATTCGAGCCGTATAAATCGCCAGGACCATGGCATTTATCCAGTAATGCTCCAGAAAGGACCAGAGCGGTACATCGACTGTGTCTACTTTTAAGAGGCAGCCTAGCTCTGGGCTATATACCAACAACCTGGACACTAATCAGAGTAGCATTCATCCCCAAACCTGGGAAATCCGGACAGAATGGGGCAAAATCTGTAAGACCAATAAGTCTGATGTCGTTCGTGCTTAAGACCCTAGAGAAGTTGCTGGATAGGCACATCAGGGAGAACGCACTTACGAACAGACCTCTACACAAGGACATACATGCATACACAGCAGGTAAGTTCACAGAAACAGCATTACATGAACTTGTGGAAAAGGCCGAATATGCTCTCAAATACAAGGAGGTACTAATGTGTGCCTTCCTAGATGTAGAAGGAGCGTTTGACAACACGTCCCTTATATCTATCTCAAACACGTCGAGGCGCAGAGGGATCGACGCAACAAGCTGCAGGTGGATAGACTGCATGCTTAAGACCAGATCAGTATATACTTCAATACTTGAAGAAACTCTTGTAGCTCGGGTTGAGCGAGGATGCCCGCAAGGGGGAGTTCTGTCCCCTCTGCTGTGGAACCTTGTCATGGACGACTTACTAAATGTCCTCCAACTGGAAGGGCACCAAACATTGGGATACGCAGACGATCTCGTCATTATGGCCGAAGGAAAATTTTACAATACTGTTAGGGATAAAATGTAACAGGCCCTAAACGCAGTCACCAGATGGACGAGAAAGGAGGGACTAAACATAAATCCCTCCAAATCAGCCATAGTTGCCTTCACCAAAAGGAGAAATCTAGAGGGCTTAGGACCCCTGAACCTACGAGGTGAAGCAATCAAGTTTGTGGGAGAGGTAAAATATCTGGGTGTCATCCTTGACTCTAAACTTACCTGGAACCAACATCTTCAGAAAACAAGAAAGAAAGCGGAGATGACTCTTATGTTAATCATGGGAAAACATGGGGCCTTAAACCAAACGTGGTTTATTGGTTATACACCATGGTTGTAAGGCCTATGATAACATACGCATCACTGATATGGTGGACAAAAATGCGACAAAGAACTGCTGTTACAGAACTGGCCAAGGTAGAGAGACTTGCTTGCTTAGCTTTAACAGGAGCAATTAAAACAACCCCAACAGTCAGCCATGAAATGTCTCCTAGACCTTCCACCACTTAACCTCATAGTGATGGGAGAGGCAAAAATGAGTTACTTCCGACTGCAACAAAAACCAACTGGTATCTACGCTAGTTTGGGACACAACAACATAAAAAGTCAGGTTGGCGGCAACATCCTGGACGAAAGAACAGACCAGATGATTCCCCAACTTCGAGGTAAAAATTCCAGATCGAAGGGAGTGGCAGCAACCCGATCTCCCCGGCACGGTAGGAGACATCATCTGGTATACGGATGGTTCGAAAAGCGAGCAGGGAACTGGAGCGGGCGTGTACAGTGAAATGAGGAATACACAATTCTCCATTCCATTAGGAACACACAGCTCTGTATTTCAAACAGAAATATATGCTTTACTGCACTGTGCAAGAGAAAATAACAGGAGGGCTTACAAAAATAAGCGTATCTGCATAATAACAGATAGCCAAGCGTCACTAGGGGCACTAGTAAACCCCAAGGTGACGTCCAAGCTGACATGGGAATGCCAAAAAGAACTGGAGGTCCTGGGAGCACGCAACAAAGTAACTCTCCTGTGGTTACCAGGACATTCGGGAATAGAAGGCAACGAAAAAGCGGATGAGCTAGCGAGACATGGATCATCCACAACATACTTTGGACCAGAACCTGCCCTTGGAGTGACCAAAACCACAGCACGAGGGCAAACAAGGAATGGATCTGAAACAAACACAAGGAATACTGGGAGAACCTCGGTAGAATAAGACATGGAAAGGGCTTCATAAGGGGCCCATCCAAAAGAACAAAGGAAGAACTACTAAGACAAAGTAGGAAAAGACTTCGCATAACAGTAGGGTTGCTAACAGGGCACGATAACCTAAGAGGAGACCTACACAAGATAGGCTCATACAATGGGGACCCAAGTTGCAGAATGTGCGACGAGGGGGAAGAAACAGCCCACCACATACTGTGTGAATGTGAAGCGTTAAATCACAAAAGACAGGCATTATTTGGGCAACCGAAAATGAGTCCACAGGAATATATCAACCAACCAGTCTCGGGGTTATACAGACTTGTAGAAGGGACAAGACTAATGGGAGGATTGGTATGAAAGACAATGGGAGATTAGGCACAAAAAGCCCAAGAGGCTGCGCTGCCTCCGGTAGTGAAAGACGGCTCCCAGGAAGAAGAAGAAGAAGAATATTTTTGGTTCTTGTCACTTGTCATGACACATAAGGTTAATTATACAACAATACAAGAATATTATTCCCTTCACAGTTACTCCATTTATCTTATATCCGTTTCTTCATCTTTTTAAATTTATCGTCTGTCGTTTTTTCCATCTCCTTTAAACTTACTTTTCCTTATATGTTTTAGTCATTGTTTCCTCTGTTTTGGTCTTTTGCTGTGATTTTTTTCTTTTTTAATTTTTTCGTCTAATGAACTTCTTCTTAAAAAATCTTCTTTGGAGACACAGACAAAAATTACCGATCTACAATAATTATAAACAAAACCCAATTATATTTGGGGTATGTTAATACTAACCTCGCCGATTTGCTAATTATAGCCCCGGGGGTACTTTTTTAGTACTAAGGCCTTGTACTTTCATTAGCGGATAAAATAATTTTCCGGGTAATTTCCATAATAACAATTGTTGTGACAATTGTAACCATGGAAATTATTCGGACAATAAAGTTATCCGTTAATGAAAGTACCAGGCCTAAAAATCATAGCAAAATATTGGTTAAAATTTACACTAATTAAGTAAAGTACCATTTTAAGGTATAAAATGAGCTTTTAGGAAAAAACATAACATAATCTCGTTTTCTAAATTTTATTTATATTAACTTAAAACAGTTTACGGCCGAGTGATGATCGCGTTGTTAAATTTAGCAATGGACTTAGCAATTGTTAAAAGTTAACAACGGTTTAGAATGTTTAACAAAATGTCAGATTTTGACAGGTTGCCTACTAAAATCATTGAATAACACTGACAATGACGTTTGGTTAAACATTCTAAACCGTTGTTAACTTTTAACAATTGCTAAGTCCATTGATAAATTTAACAACGCGATCATCACTCGGCCGTTAGTTTTGTAAACTATTATTTAAAAGACAGATAATTAATTTAGTATTTGCAAAACACTATCGAAATAAACAGGTGAACTACAGGAAAAGCTATTATTATCTTAAGGAATCAAAAATTAATTTTTGTCAGTAAGACATTTTACATATTTTAAACATGGCAAACAAGACATGCTTTTTTACTTTAAAAGCGCAATAAATTTGTATTTCCGGAAATTAGTGTACCCCATATCCGGAAACAGCACGTGTGCTCCGGAGAACTTAATATACAATTTGGGTGAAGGTTATTTACAATTTAGATTATTTTATTATTTTTTTTACTTTAAGATAAAAATCTTAAGTGCACTTCCTAAACACTCGATTAATAGTAGGTATAAATCGGAAACTTATAAAGGCTGACAACATCTTTATTATTTAAGTCTAAAATTTTAAAGTCTTGTTTAATTAGTGTTGATAAATTTAGGGTTTAATTGGGTAGTTATATAAAAACGGAACAAGATCAGGTTATGTAACAGTTTTGACAATCGACAAAACTACAAAAACTTGAATTCGGTGATAAAAAAGTTTTTTCTTTGCATTAAAACCATTTGTCATACCAAAAATATATATATTTTTTACCTTTTGTAACTAAGATCTAGAGTTTTAAAATTTATTGTATTTATCTTTTAATACCAAGGAATAAATATAAAAAGAATTGATTTGATTTTACTGTAAGTTAAACCTATTTATTTTTTCAATATTTGATAGTTGGTAAACAGTGGCGTAGTCAGGGGGGACAGGGGCGACTGCCCCCCGCCCCTCTAGACCAGCGCCCCTGCGCCCAAACAAACCTACCGTATATAAAACAGGTATTATGTACAACATACTATGCTGTGCTTTAAGCATTTTTTACTTGCTGGTGTAATTTTAGAAGTCATATTTTAAAATAATAATTGTCCACACTTTTTGTTAATCATTTTTCTGTTCCACAGTGTCACCGGATTGGAGCGGTTATTCTCTTCAAAAGCACTAACACAGCGGAAAAAGCCGCTGAGCGCGGCATCCGTTTGTGGCGGCATTTCTTTTTATTGTGTTGGTAATGGATATATTCCAGAATTGTTTACTTTATTTTTTAATATTGCAAATCGGCAGATTTCAAACGTATGTTATTTATTTCTGGTACTCATATTCTCCTCTTTGTGGTGTTATTTAGTCGTTTATTGACTATGCAAGGGTAAACTTGTTAAGAGTAAAAATGGATAAAAAGAAAAAAAAGTCAGGTGCTGAGTTCAGGAAGGAATTTCGTGAAAAAAAAATGATATTAGCGTAACACTCAGCCAAAAATTACAAAATTTTTTCAAAAAAAAACTGCTGGGTAAGAACATTTTTTTATATTGTCATTATTTTTCCTTTCTGGCCTAAACTTTCAAATATAGATTTGTTTGTTTATTGTTGTGTGTTTTTTTTTAATAAAAATGTTTTAAGAAATAGAGCGCCCCTTTAAACGTTGGCCCCCCCCCGCCCTGAAAGGTTGACTACGCCACTGTTGGTAAAGTTTAATCAAAAATCAACAATTAAAATAAAAGATAAATTATAATTCGTCTGGAAACGTTTTAACAATTTTGGATATAATTTAATATCTATCTTAACTACGATATCTTGCCACATAAAGTTATTGGTACGTAAACTCACATAAATATTCTAATTTCCTGTGGACAAATTGAGAAAGTTAAGTCAAGTAGTTTCTCATATATTCGATTCCGAAAAACGCCCATTTTACTACTGACCAACTAAACGACTGACTGACTGATTCATTGACTCATCAAAATTATGACTTACTTCCTAAGGAAGTAGAAACTTTGGTACGTAAGCAGGTTTTAGAGCACAAGTAAAGAAAAAATTCCGAAAACCTCAGATTTTTATTTGGAACGCCCTGAAACAGAGGCAAGTATATCGTATATATCGGGTATTTTAGAGGTTTGCAATCTGATTGACTCTAAGCTTCTGAGGTCATATTTGTATTAAAATTTAAAATTGATGGAGGATTTCATTCCCTAAACAAAGAAAATTGATACATTTTTAGCTATCAGACCCCTAACCTCATTCTACTAAGAAAAAATAACTTTAAATCCAGAATTACAGAACTTGTCCACCCTAATAAATAAAACTGGAAAAAAAACTCATATTTGATAAAGAATTATCACTTCTCCTCAATCATTTTTTCCATTCATTAAACTCAGATAAAAAAAAAAGATTTAAGTAAAAACGGCCGCTTTAAGTACTGAGATCTAAAATTAGACCAGGTTTTGTCCATAATTTGCTGTTCCACTCTATTTGACTAACAGTTTTTTTACTGACCTGTCTGTTTTAATGAAAAAACTATCTGTATTATTAAAAAAAAACATTTATTAACACAAAAGCATTGGTGTCCCTTTCATTTTTTTAGGCTAGTTCTCGAGGTACACCAACCAAACAACTTAGGTATTATCACTTAGTATTTAACTATAACTTATACCAATAACATGAATGTGCGACGGGTGGAACATATTGAATAATAATAATAAATTTCTATGTATGTAGGCACAAAATAGCTCATTATGGTGTATAAAACCTATAGTTTTCATTTAAAAGTATATGTAATTCCATCTTCGTCACTATTTTCTGCTATAGTTGTAATGCTTGTAGCAACATTAGTATCATCAAAAAAAGTGTTAATATTTTAGAAATCCTAATAATATTTGATTGGTAATGGCCGTACCGAGCAACAATCTACAGTTCTATTTCCACTTACAGGTGGATCTTCTCATGCCCATATAGTTGTTTATATTTGGTTCGTATTCAATAAAACATGAATATGTCTTATTATATATATGGAGAACAAACTTTTCTCCTCAATATATCGTCATTTTTGTTTAAATATTTAATATTAATATTGTAGTTGACACCATCCAACAGCTCATCGAGGTAAAATACCGCTTGTGGCATTTATTATGTTTCAAAGTCCTTGTTGGGTACTCGTTAAAAATATTTATACAATAGAACCGCTTTGGTCCGGGTCTCGGGGTATAGAGAATGAAAAAACCGCCAAAAAATTAAAATACTTTTCTTATTTCGATGGCAAGTCTATCACCGTTTCCAAGATAAAATAAACGTAAAAAAGTTATACTAAAAATTAAATAATAATAAATATTTTTATATCAAAATTGTCACATTTTGATATAAAAATGAAATTTGAGGTCGTTTTGGAAGAATTGATGACGTAATTCTAGCAAAACTAATTTCCTACGTTTTTATATCAAAATATAATTTTTTTTATTTAAATTATTATTTAATATTTATTTAATTTTTATACATTTTGTTTTGAAAACAGTGTTTAGACTTGCCACCGAAAAGTAGGTAAATATTTTTATTTGATTTCTTTTATTTTGATTCAGGTGAGCTGCCGGTTTATATAGGAGTTAATAGGGTTAAGCACACTCATTTTTCATACTCGGAAACCGGGACCGAAACAGTCCTATTGTACCCGACAAAGACTTTAAAATATATAATTCGTTTATTTATTAAACCTTCCCCGTTGTATACACTCCAAAAGCATATATAGCAAGACGTTTTCATGTTTTATTGAATACGAACCAAATATAAACAACTATATGGGCATAAAAAAATTCACCTGTGATTGGAAATAGAACTGTAGATTGTTGCTCGGTACGGCCGTTACCAATCAAATATCACTAGTATTTCCAAAATATTAACACTTTATTTGATGATATTAATGTTGCTACAAGCATTACAACTTTAGAAGAAGAGGAATTATACATACTTTTAAATGAAAACTATAGGTTTTATCTACCATAAGGTGCTATTTTGTGCCTACCTACATAGAAACTCATTATTATTAATCAATATGTTCGACCCGTCGCACATTCATGTTATTGGTATGAATTATAGTTGAATACTTAGTATAGTCTGTCTTAAAGTATATCGTTATGGCTTTTGACGGATTATACTCCAATAAACCCTTAACGATTTTATTAACTATTGTTATTTGTTCATAAGGGCAGGGGTGGGCCAGGTATTTCTTGAGTAGTAACCATTAGGCATATAAATATTTTGGCTAATATTTTAGTGGCAGTGTTGAATAACCGTTTTTACTGTGCGTTTCGGAAAAGTTGTTTAACGAGAATATAACTATGTCGCGTCATTTGTCATTAGATGCAAAACAGGTTGTGAAAAATGTGTATGAAAATTTAATCAGTAGAGGTCTAATTAAACAAGAAGCTTTAAAAGAAACCTGTGTTCTTACAAAAACTCCAATATCATCGATAAGGGATATTATTATTAGATTAGATTTTCAATCTCACCGTACAGACAATAGTGATCAGGACCTAATAAGAAGAAAAATATATTGTTTTTATGAAAGCGTAGTTATTCCTACCTTGGATAAACTGAAAAAGAAGCTAGACGAAGACGAAACCAATATAAATATTAGCCGTGCCACCCTCCATAGAGTGGTTTGTAAAATGGGATTTAAATACCGCAAAATAGACAAAAGACAAGTAGTAATGGAATCGCACAGATTACGCACTTGGAGATTTAATTACCTTCAAGAAATTAAAAGATATAGGTAAGAAAACAGATCCATAATTTACCTTGATGAAACATGGTTTGATACACACGACACAGTATCCAAAAGATGGGTTGATTCCATTCAAAACTGTCAGACGAAAGCACCTTCAAATAAAGGAAAACGCATTACCATAATACACGCTGGTTCAGAAGACGGATTTGTCCCAAACTGCTTGCTGTTGTCTGCAAAGAATATTAAGGATTCTAGCTTGTATTATCATGAGGATACAAGTGCAGAACTTTTTGAAAACTGGTTTTAAAATTATATTTAAAAAAACGCAAGCTACCAAAGCCGTCTGCTACACAAAGCATCAGCTTCATCAAGTTCAAAAACTGAATTCCAGAAATATTTGTTAGAAAATGATATTTATTTTGAATTTAGTTACAAAAAAAAACGCATCTTTTGGAAGTCCTAAATTTATATGCAATTAAAAAACAATATGTATGCGATAATTTGGCTGAACAGGCTGGCCATACTGTCTTACGGCTTTCTCCGTATCACTGTATGTTTAACATAGAGCATTTGTTGAACCAAGTAAAATCAAAGATCAGAGCAGAAAATTTACACCTACTTTAAGTCCCAGTGTTATAAATTTGATAAAAAATGTAATTACTAACATACTAGTTGAGAGCGGGAAAAATCCACTACAGCACATTATAAAAATTGAGGACTCTTACATTTCTATCCAAAACAACATAAATCCTATTGTAATTAATCTTAATGATGACTCTGATAGTGAAACAGAATTAGATTTAGATATTTAGATTAAAAATGTAATTATGTATAAATAACGCAGTTATAAATTTATTAAAACTTTGCATAAATTTAATTTCTTAATGTAATTTTAAGATTATACTTACCTAAATAAACAATAAATTATAAATCTTTATATTATTAAAGTCCGTCTCTAATGTTCTGTCCTTTAATTCCCTTCCATTCGCAGTTTTATTGCTGTCGGCAGGTATAATCCATAAATGAAGGCAAGAGCTAACACGGTATACTTTGAGACAGACTATAATAATACCTACATTTTTTGGTTGGTGTATCTCGAGAACTAGACTAAAAAAAACCACCCTTAATTTTTTACATTTTGGTTTTCTGGCTTACTATTGGTTAAAAATTAAAAAAAATAAGAAATGAAATACTAATTTTAAGCTTTCATGTCGCTTTGGTTTCATTCAAATATCTATTACAGTTTCGTAAAAAACAATTTTAAAGTTGGGGGTTGCAACCCCTTTTTTGCAAAAACGAATATAGCTAGGAGTATAATAATTGGCCAAATATTATTTTTAACAACTCACATCAAATTAAAGGCACTAATGTCAAAAACGACGCCGGTGCATATTTCATATAGAAACTCGGTGAGACCCTTTGGGATTTGACGATAAAATTTAATTTAAGTCACGGAAAAATACAAATTGAAAGTACGATTATTCTCTGGTGAGGGGAGTCAAAAAAATTTTTTTGGCAAATTTCAAAAAAAAAATTTTGGCAAATTAAAAAAAATACCAGATATTCCCTGAAACCATTAGATCTGGTATATATTTGGTGTGGGTCCCATGCCTCACTTTTTTGATATATAGTGTTAAAAAATCTTAGCTACGCCAATGCAAATTAGTAAAAACTTTGCTGAGTCAAAAGAGAGTGAAACAGCCAATTATGGACATAATTTGGTCTAATTTGATGTTTATGGTAGGATATATTTTTTATTAAAAAAGTCTTCATTGTCCCCCTATAACAAAAATGTCTAGAAATTATTTTAGTTAAACTTATAAAATCCCGGAGAGAAACAATTTAACAACAAAATAATACAGAATTAATATCCCATACAGTAATAAGTAATAACAAACAAATATACGAAACAGTACCAAAAGCTGAGAAACTTATTAGTTGTTAATAGGAAACTGTTACAACTGTGCAATGCCTCTTTTAATAAGTTGTTCTTGTTTTTTTATTTAACTTCAAAATTTAATTATACATTGCGATTTTTATAAAAATATCCAACTGACGATCCGACGTTTTAGGTAGGCACCAGGTAAATATTTAAAAATAAAGCCGGAATACGCAGTTTCCCAAAAATAATAAAAATTCGTCACCTCTGGTAAATTGACTGTTACGTAATGCATTTAGAAATTAGCAGGTAGATATAAATTCTATGCTGGGATCACTAAGTACCAAGTGTTAAAATTTTATGAGTTTGTATACAACTTTTATTACTTCAGGCGCCAAGGTAGTGGTCAAAGAGGCTTATGGTTTAAAATCCGATATAGAAAACGCAATTTTTATTTCATTGTTAAGAAAATTATTAATGGCGTTAATAGAAAGGTTTTGCATTTGATTACCAGATTTAAAGAAAACATTCTTTGACCCTAAATATTTTAGTACAAGCTCGTGATGTCACTATATGTCCTTAAAAGTAGAATCTGAAGTCCGAATTAAACAAATTTTTTTAAATGGCTTTAAACTTCTATAAAATTTTGCGGGTCATAGACACTGACATTACAAAAAGGTATTGGTTCTAAGATATTATAGGTTTGTTCCAACAGTCGAAAAACCGTCACCGAACGCAGTGATTAAAGTGCGTTCCAACAAAGACGTGACGGTTATCGGACGATCCTGTTTGTGTTCCAACATTACTTGGGATCGTTTATGTTACGGTTTCAGAACGGTAAATCCGACACATGGCCCAAACTGAAAACTGTTTGGGTTGACTTGCGCATTGGGCAATGGATTTTTGATTTTTAACAGCTATTTCATGTTTCACCTTCATCTGTTTACTGTTATTTAGCGACTAGCGTGCATCGTGCTTTAGCATTTCCTATTTCCTTGCTTGTTCAATCTTTTAAAAGTATTAATTTTTACACCTCCTAAGACCATCCAATGATCGATATATTTTTGGCCCATCAGTGAATTTAATGTTTAATTATATTTATAAACAAAAAATCCAAAATTTTACCTTTTAATTTGACAGTCCCGAAAACAAACCGTAAAGCAATCCAACGTTTGTTACTTTTTGTACCGTCACGAAATTATTTGAAGTCCGCGCATGCGTGGAAGCGCACCAAAAAAACGGTTCAAAAAACGGTTTCGAAACGATATCGGATGTTTGTTGAAACAAACCCTGTGTTATCAAACATTTTCACAAAGTCATAATTTAAAAATAAAAAAGTGATAAAAATAATAAATTTAGTTTTTAATGGGTTTTTGTGCCCGTAAATAAATAAATAAATAAATAAGTTCTGGTTAGCAGAAAGTCTTGGTAATGTGTGGGTCATGTTTGTACAGTACCGTAATTTTTAAAAGGTAATTTAGGTGGTCAAAATAAAAAAATAATAATAATATTAGAAAAACCTATCAACCAGTCAAAGTACTTCTAAATAGTATTTTAAGTACAAATACCAAGTTTATGCTTTTTTAAAAAGTACTTCAAGTACAAGTTAAAGTACTCACTAAGATGTCCTTGCTTTTCCACTTAAATTCACAAAGTACTTGGAGTACTACCCAAGTATTTTACTCGAAGTAAAACAAAACAAAGTATTTGAAGTAAAACAACGTACTTGAAGTAAACCAAAGTAACTGAAGTAAATGAAAGTACTGGAAGTAAAATTAGTTTTACTTGACTAGCATTTTTGTTAATAATATTAAGTTAAATGTATTAGCGCAAAAGAAAAAGTATACTTTGATAATTTAACGATTTACCTTACTTGTAAGGTCTGTTAGTGTAATGTGTGTATTGAGATTTTTAGCAAAGTAATTTTTTCGGGTTTGGAGGTCCAATATAATTTTTTAATTTGATCCGAATGCATTTTTTATTTTATATTTTAAAACTTTATGACCTCCCAAAACTAGTGATTAACTTAATATTTTCTGCCATTTTACCCTTTTAATAAATCATCATTTTGCTTCTTTCTCTAACAACAAACATAAGTTAAACTAATGCACGTACCCTAAAGTCATAAACCTTTAAGTATTATAAATAAGTATTCAAGTTTGTTCCGTATTAAAAAAAATAATATTAATAAAGCTGGTAGAAAAGCTTAAAGAGAAGAAAGTGGCGAGATAATGATTGTGAAATAAAATTTTAAATACAGGTATATTTAAGTGATGTTGGAAACAAATAATAAATATTTTTCAAAAATTTTTAAACTGGTATTTATACAATATTTTGATGTATAATATTAAAGGTATTTAAAAATAATTGTAATTTTACAATTCTTAGTGCCGTTAACAATTGATTTGAGAGCTATTATGTATCATAGTCAGCAAAGGCCGGGCGATCTTCTTGTTTTAACCCGTTTCCGCGATTATCTAACGTGAACAAATTGGCGTAATTGATTGATTTCTTTTTACTTTAAGTACTTCTTATTTACTAAGAGTACTTTTTTTTCTCAAGTACATCGTAATACTTCAAGTATCTAGAAAAATACTTCAAGTAATTTACTTGGTTAAATCAAGTAATATTTTAAATATGTTGATATAAATTAATCAAGTAGGAGTAATAAAAAGTACTTAAAGTATTAAGTAAGAGGTGGTTTTTTAGTACGGGTATTAAAGATTTGGACTCGGATCTACAGATGGCAGGCTTTACAGCCTGGACATTCTAGGGATAAAGGAACAACCAAAGTGAAAAGTTTTTCTACTAGAAGCTGCTATAGGGGATTTATATATGCTAATTTCTTAAATTAGAAGCTGTGGAAAAATCTATAGTAGCTTTTCTGTAAAAAATTTATCTATCATAAGACAAAGAACACTCCTTTGGATGGAATCTAGAAATCACATAATTATGTAGAGGCCCTTCCCCAAACAAGAAAACAATATTCCAGAGAAGGTCTAATTTGAAATACATACAAAATATATAGATTAAAAGGAACTTCCCGCCTTTCCAAAGTTTAATTTCAAAAGTGTATACATAGAATACAGGGTATTTAGAAATACCGTTCGAATAATTCTAGGGGTGATTTTACATGTTTAATTATAAAGAAAAGTTCATATCAATATAGGACCGCAAATGCGTTATTAGGTAGCTATGGCGATTCAAAGATGGCACTGGGATATAGGTTTTATTTTATATTCCTATAACCGTTTTAGATAGCCATCTAAGTGTTGGCATATAAACTGCTTTAAATAGCAGGCACTTTTTAGTGTTTTTACTAAATTATTATTTTAATCAGGGGCGTACCGACAGGGAAGGCTTCGATTTAATTTGTTCATATTTTTATTAAACGTCATATTTTTGCAGTTTTCTTTAGAGATTCTAAATCCGCGGTACAAGTGACATAAAAAAGGAATTCTTGTAAAAAACCTGGCAGGCTAGCCGTTTTCGAGAAAACACTCTCCAAAGAAAACAGTGCATGCATGGTCGCCCAATATTAATAAAAATTTCCACATCAACGTAGTATCTAGTTACGGTAAACGAATTAAACATAAGGTTTAAAAATAAAGTTTACTTAATTATTATTGTGTTAATAACAGTGTAATTTAAAAAAATATTGTTCTCTCCTTTCAAAAAATGCCAAAATACTATTATGCTTGAGCGACCTCCATTCGTTGGAGAGTGTTTTCTCGAAAACGGCTAGTCTGACAGGTTTTCTACAAGAATACCTTTTTTATGTCATTTATACTTCGGAATCAGAATTTTTAAAGAAAACTGCAAAAATATAACGTTTAATAAAAATGTGAACAAATTAAATCCTGTTTAGTCTTGTGAGAAACCAAAATCCATAAGAAATTCATCCGTTAACAAAATTGTTTATTTAAAAATGATTTTAGCTAAAATCCAAAAAATATATATATTTTTAAACTCTATTAGATGACTACACCTATTAATATTCTACAACTAAGAGAAAAAAATCTATGTAGCGAAAAACTGTTACATACTGAACCACTTTTATCAGTTAAGGTGGGATTAAGTTAAGTTAACAACAATTAAGTTAATATAAATTAAGACATTTATGTGAAAACATGCAAATCAATTTAAAAATAATAAAAAAAAATTAAGCATGCGTCACTGTTAATAGGGTTTTTGTGATTTCTATTTCATCGGTGCACTCTCTAGCAGCTGTCCGGGTTAAAAAATATTTGTATAAAAAAATATATAATTTTGTTATATTTTTTTTATAATGCATGGGAAAGACGAGTTTTTGTTAGCCTATTTTATTAAGTTATTGTGTGGGAGTTTAATTATTTTAAAAAGGAAAATTTATTTCATTTTATATTAAGGTTAAAAAATTAAAAAAGTTAAGTATAATTAAAACCAATTTATTACGTAATGTTTATCTTTTCTTGTGTTACTTTAACTAATTTTAACTTAATTTAATTTTTTTGATAATCTTCTTTCTTTAAAAAGAAAATCCCACTAAGCAAAAAATCTCCTAATTACGTTACATTTATGTTTTCTTGTTCCTTTTTACGTTTAATTTAAACAATAACAGCGCCTTGAACCTAATAGTTTCGTTATATTTCCTTCAACTTAACAAAATCGTTGTTACGTTAAAAAAACAAGTTTTTGTTTGAAACTTACATGGCCCCGTTACGTATTTTCATTGGTTGGGCCTAACAACACATATTCAAACATCCACGTTATATAACTTACGTTGTAAAGAGGTTTTCTAAGGATTTAAATAGGTGGTTCTGTTATGTTGATTACATAACATTAAAATATTTTTGGATCCCTTAAGTGTGGTGTATAGTAATAATACAGAATGTTTAAT
>JAHBCN010003776.1:139919-157385 GCA_019359885.1 Listronotus oregonensis | reverse complement strand
TTAGAATTAGTTTTTTTGATAAACTACATGGAATTTATAGACTATTAATTACAATATTAATAAATAAAGACGTGAACAATAATAAATATTTTTTTTTAATTTACAAAATGAAATACTTATTAATTACTTTTGATCAAATATGGCATCAAATAAAAGATACGTATATCGGACATCTATTAGGCACTTAAAGTAAGTAAATTTTAATACCTATCCGTATCGGTATCGAACTGCGCATGTGCAGAAGCGATACCGGAATCGAGTTACGATGCGTACAACGGAACGTAACGGGCCTTGCTCGGTATCCCCATCCGCTACGTATCTTAAAGGGCGCATATTCTGTGATACATCGCGTACATAAAAATAAAAAGATCATCTAAGACATTTTCATCCATTAAAATTGGATGGAAAAATTCCTCCATCTTAATCACTTAACTTAAAATTTAAGTCAGACACAAAAAAAAACAAGGACAAATCAACAACCAAAACTGAGGTCCAACCTGTCAAAACAAACTTATTTAAGGTTATGATGAGATCCGTTTACGTTTTCATAGCTTTAACTGCTTTTTTAATCATTAGCATAACCAGCTTCGTTCCGTATATGTATACGGATACGGTCAAAAGTTTTCAATTTACTTTAACTCTCTATTATTTTTATTTTATTCAATAACCACATTTTACCTTACCAGTGAGAAAAAAAATTGAAGACAAAAGAACTAAGTAATACAGTTTTCAACAACATCTGTGACCTTCTAGCAAACAAATATGGTGCTCAAAAAATCGTTTATGGTTAATAATGACAATATAGTATATTACATACCAAAGGGTTAAGAAGCCCATTACACACGATTTCGAAAATTACGGTACGAGCGTGAGCGAGTACCGTAATTCGAAAGATGTGTAATGGGCTTACCCTTGAGTTGTGTACTATACTTTTTCTACGACTTTATGTTTAGTTTTTTTTTAAATAAAAGCAGAAGATTATGTAAACTTTAAGTAACAATGCAAATAATAATATATATATATATATATTTATATATATATATATATATATATATATATATATATATATATATATATATATATATATATATATATATATATATATATATATATATATATATATATATATATATATATATATATATATATATATATATATATATATATATATATATTACGTAACTGCCCTTACGCACAGTTTGGCTTCTTACAGTATAGTGTTTGTAATTAGAGATTTACTGATAAAGTAGACGGTGTGTAATTAGGTTCTTACTAATATAGGAGTAGAAAATAATTGACAGTATTTGTATATATATATTTTTTTATTCTTTACTACAGCCCACGAAGGCATGTATAAGCCTTAATGTTGGATACCGTTTTTTTAGATGTTTAATCCAATTTCCTAAATTGCGTCAAGAATAACCAAGTACCAAAACATGCATAGATTGTAATTTAAGGCACGTTGACAACGTGATATTGCTACCAAAAACATTATACAAATAAATACTACCCCCCCATTAACGCCTTGATAATATTTTGGAATTTATCCAAATTTTCAAAATTTTACATTATTTTAAACAAAATTGGATTGCAAAATCAGACCGATTGTATTGAAATTTGACATAATGTTTTGTCGTAGAATGAAGTTTTTTTATGGAGATACAGAGAGAAATCTCAAGAGTTCAAAAATGTATGCAAAAAACTGCATTATTTTGCCCTCTTTTTGTAAATTGCTATTTTGCAATAAGCGCAATGATTTTACGATTTATATCCAATTCTATTTCATAGAAAATTTAACTACGAATCTTTTTCTTTCTGCAATTTTTCTCTACGATCAATAATTACAAACTACCTATGCTTGGAGCTAAAGTAATTTTAGGTAAACTTAAAATCAATGAACACACCATACCACCTTTTTTGTCTTTTTAAATATTGTAAATATTCCAGTCAAATAAACTAATGTCATTTATGACAAAACGTCATAAAAAGTATAAAGCTTTCAGAGTTTTATAAGTTTTTATAGCAAAATTTCCTTTAAATTTAGTTTAATTTCATCTTGACAACGGTGGCCGACTTGCCACCGAAATGTAAATTAGTATTTTTGATTTTTGGGTTTTTTTTGGGGGGGGGGGTTTTCTTCTTTTTTGTTGCAGGCGATCTTTAAGGTTATGAGGGTCAATAGTGCTGAGCAGGCTTAGCTCGCTATATTCCGAGACCTGAACCGAAGTGGTCCCATTTTCTAGAAAATTACAAGGAGAGTACTCCCAAAGAAAACATATCAAAGTCGGATATTTTGTTTCTATTTTTAATAAGTTTTATATTTGATGGCTTTGCTGCTACCAACCTCAAAAAAAAAAAATTGTAGGCCTCTTATTTATTTCGTACCTACTTTTGATTTTATCTTTTTTGGATAATTTAGTGTTAAGTATAAAAATATTATTTTAAAGCTATAAGTAAATTTTTTTATGTCGAATTAATTTTTTAAAAATTACCTTTTTATATTAAACAGAAAAGTAACGCTTTATTGGAATTTCAGTAACATATGCCTGACGATATTTTTTTACAGTAAAATCTTGTAAAAATTGTTCAAGTTTTAAAAAGTTCTATATACTACTGTTATTAATTAAGCTGCTTGATGCTAGATTATGCACTAAAATGCCAAACCTAATAATTTTATTGGTATGGGTAACTTTGCGTCTTAAAATTTTGGGGTTTTGACATCTCAACATTTTAAACATTTAAATAAACTTTTTGCGTTAACATAACCTTCTTGCCAATGTTTTCAAACAGCGATTAAAAAAAAAGTTCGCTTATACAACACTTAATGAGCGTCTTGGTTGCAGAGTATATTTTCTACTTTCTTGTTTTTATCGTTAAAAGAAACCAGAAGGTTGGTGTAAAGCCCAAGTACAATGTACTGTGAGAATAAGTTTCGGGCCCGTAGACATTTTACCTATTATATCCCCTTTTTCTGAATACTGAAACATGCAGTTGCAATTTTAGAGCACCTTTTTAGGCTATATACTAATACTTAAAGAAAACTTTTTTAAATCCTGAACAAATAGCAAGCATCTGAAGATACAGAAACCTAATTGAATATCAAATGATTTGGTCGCAGAATGCTCCAAGAAAATGCTAAGATAGCTAAAAACCTAACTTCATCAAGTCCCACTTCCCATTTAAACATATACCCATTACCGTATTACTTTTTTTAAATTAAAAACTTTTAAAAAATTTTTTAAATTTAGCACGTTACAAACTCAGCTTTGATCTAAAAAATCTTAATTTTTTCTTCAATTTTATGTTCCTATTTTTGAATTAATATATATATATATATATATATATATATATATATATATATATATATATATAAAACAGGGTGTAAAAAGTATGATGCTCATCATTTTAATGGGCGATAGTGGAGTAAAAATAAGTCAAAAGTTTATATGAATATGTGTCAAAACTTACAGATTTTTGTCTAAACGATGTTAAAGCATGCACTTTGAAAGCAATTTCTGTAAACCGTAACATCTGGAAACTTTTGTCTTAATCGCTTATCAGTAGATTCATTTGATAATAAAATAAACTTAATTTTAAATGTTTTAGTCTACAAAAAAAAAAAAAATAATGATTTTTAACAATTGTTCTTCCATTAAAAAATTAAAAACAATTGGCAACAGAGGATCCCTTTTGTGCAAGTCAGTCGTACAAAGAAGCTTCCGATCCGGCCACGATATTTTTGTTTGTTTTTGAATGGGGAAAAATATCCCGGTATGTTTTAAATTCAAGACAAACGTATTGCAAGTGTACCTACTAAAGACTGATGAAAATAGAATGTGGGGACCGAGAAATCTTATTCTTTAAGCAAAACAAAAAAGTGCTGTTTTAAAGCATAATAAGTTGTGTTCTTAAAATGGATATTAAGCTTATTCTTATGGTAAGTACAATTTTTTTTTAATACAATAAAAACCAAACTTATGATTGTTTTTTACTTAAATTTAATATTAAAAATAAGGTCGGAAGTATTTTTATTATTTGTATGTAAATGAATGAACATCTCCTTAAAAAGTGTAAACAGTGAAAAAAACTCACAACAACGTTCGAAGGAGACCCGCCGTTCGACGAAACAGGCGCGTGTTACCAATTTTTTTTAAACTTGAAAAGGGCATATTTCAAAACAATTAACTTTTGCCCATATGTTCTTGGCTTTTTCGACTTATTTTGAGCCCTCTATGCTCATTAAAATCATGAGCATCATATTTTTTACACCTTTTATATATATATATATATATATATATATATATATATATATATATATATATATATATATATATATATATATATAATATATATATATATATATATATATATATATATATATATATATATATATTATTTATATATATATATATATATATATATATTATATTATTATATTAGATCCTAACGATGTCTTTGGCCCATTGTTAAAATGTTTAATGGGCCCATTTTCCAACTTTTGTGTTGTTCCCGGGTGAGTCTCTGTTTTGAAAATATGCTATTATCAGATTTTTTAAGGAGATATCCAAGAAGATGCCGTAAAAATTGACGCGATCATAGGCTAAAAAGTTTTGCGAAGCTGAACAGTGCAATTAGTTTTTCTTAATCAAGATATCTTCAAAATTTAGAAAAATTGGAAAAAAAAGAAAAAAAGAAAAATTTTACTTTTCTGCTTAAAATTTATTGGCTAAAATTTGGATTTATGAAAATGTAGGAGAGTTGTAAGAAATAAAAAGTTTTTAAGATGCAAAAACCCGGTGTGATTTGGTTAAGATCCCCCCAAGATACGGGGGGCTAAAATTGTGAAATGCAAACAACATAAAATATTCGAGTAACGGGTATTGACCTGAAACGAATTTTTTAAAATTTGTTTACAAATTTCTTTTTTAATAGATATATACGTAATTTGGTTTAATGTAAACAGCTAAGCAGGTCCAGAGAATGAATTGATTTTTAAAAGGCGATCAAGAGATATGAGCAACATGTTAATGAGACAGTATCCAATATTGCCAAGAAAAAAAATTTTTTTGGGCATCTTGGTACCTGAACGAAACAGATTGGTTTGTCTTTTTTTGATGCGTTTGGCCCAAAAACCTGAATGGTCCGGTCGTTGGAGAAAGTCGAAAGACCAAAGGCACCAAATTACTTTGCTCTAGAGGCAATCCCTGAATTGAGCCTGGAAAAATGAATTACCAGGGACCCGAGAATTCTTCACTTTGATGAAATATCCACAGATTTTTAAAAAGAACTTGTCGTGGTCGGGGATAAAGAATATCTTGCGGGGTTGCAGAAAGTGAAAAGCTTTAAAGTTAAAACGAGGCGGAACGATTCGTAAATTTATCAAAAAGTGTAAACGGGATTCACTGAAGCAAGAGGGGTATCAAAATTTAATAACAGTGTTGTTTTTAGGAAAAGAATTTTTTCTTGTTCCAAAAAGAAAAACTGCAGAAAGTCGGAAAGTATGAATTAACAGAAGAAAGAAAAATACAGATACAAATTGTTGATTGTAAACATGAGCAATGTACAAAATTATATATATTTATTAATGTTATCCATGATTTTTCTGAAATTTATAGAAAAAAAAATTTTTTTTTGTGAATGAAAAGTATATTTTTTTTCAATTATATTGTTTAAGAAGAAAGTTATACATCGTGAAGTTCAATAAAAACATTTTTTCACTTCATTTTCTAAGCTGGTTAATTTCCTGCAATTAATTATCCTGAATTCCATAAATATGTACCTTGACAAGTTTATTATACCTTAGACTTCAAAAAAAGTTTAGAAACTTGAAATTTACCCCAAAGTTCGTTTTCATGAGTCATTAAACCCCGTAATATTGATGTTGTTTGCATTTGCACAATTTCAGCACCCCCTGATCTTGGGGTGATCTTAACCAAATCACACGGGTTTTTTTGGCTCAAAGCTCTTTCATTTTCTACAACCCGATCACGGGTTGATAAATACAAATTTTAAAATAAATTTTAAGGTAAAAGTAAAACTTTTCTTTTTTAATTTTTTTACAATTTTTTTTAAAATTTGTATATTAATCGGAGAAAAAACTAATGGGATCGGGTTTAGGACCCAAAAACATATAATTAGCCTATGATCGCGTCAATTTTTACTGCACTTTCTTGATATCTCCTTAAACAAGCTCTGAAATAATAGTGGCTAAATTTTACAATAAACGTGACTCGCACCGGGGAAACCTTCGAATTTGCAACCAAATTTTGGGAAATGAGTTTTTAGACTTATTCAAACGTTTTTTAGCAATGGGCCTCAAAAATAGAGACATCGTGCAAAATCGGGCCAGTCTAATATATATATATATATATATATATATATATATATATATATATATATATATATATATATATATATATATATATATATATATATATATATATATATATATATATATATATATATATATATATATATATATATATAATTAGCCTATGATGCGTCAATAAAATATATATATATATATATATATATATATATATATATATATATATATATATATATATATATATATATATATATATATATATATATATATATATATATATATATATATATATATATATATATATATATATATATATATATATATATATATATATATATATATATATATATATATATATATATATATATATAAATAGAAATAATTCAAAAGGCTATCACCGTGGTCCTTCCGCCTTTGTAATTAAAACATATAGACTTTACTTTCATATATACAATTAAAATTTCGATAAAATTGATAAAATATAATACACACATTTGATATAAACAAACAATCAAATTTAAACGAAAAACAATTACTAAATGTCCCTGGTCTGTAGTTTTTCCCATAGGGTGGATTGAGGATGTCTTGCACCTGGGAGAGCATCTGGATTGCATTCTAGGCAGTATGGAGTGAGTAGGTTGATGTTATTTTCATTTGCAAAATGTTACAATCTTTGTATCTTTCCTCAATTGTTTCTATATTGCACAGCTCATAAAGAAGAGTATTAGATGGATTGTGAAGTCTGTTGTTAGGGTGACGAATCTTTAATTTTTCAGGGCTGTTGTCTCGGCAACCTTTAAATTTCTCAGTGCTGGTGGTTTGCAATTTAGGTAAAGGGGATGTCCATATTCAATAATTGGTCTGCAAATTAATTGGTCGATTTTTGTAGCTGTATCTCTACTTATGCCTTGTGATTTGTAGGTAAGCAACGAAAAATCTTTAGCTCTACTTATTGTGGATTTTTTAACTGCAGCTGAGTGGGCATTCAAGTTTAGTTTATTGTCTATAAACATCCCCAGATATTTTGCCATAGACGAGGGCTGCAAGCGATGTTGATACATTGTAAGTGATGGTGAGTTTGGTCGAGGAGTATGATTAAATATGACATACTGTGACTTAGTCGGCTTTGGCTTAAGTCTCCATTTGTTAAACCACTGAATAGTGGTGATTGTAGATATCAGAACAGTATATGTTATATAAAAATGGTGACAGTGGGGATCCTTGCGGGAGGCCTTGATCAGGTGTGAATTCTTCCGATATACTGTCATTCACTTTTACTGTTAAGGTACGGTTGCTGAGTAATTTATTAATAGATGGATTAGTTGTTTTGAACAGTTGGCAAGGTAAAGTTTGTTAACAGGCCGGGTACCAAACACTGTCGAAGGCTTTGTTTATGTCCATAAAGAGAACTGAAGATTTTTGTTTATTAAGTTTACTTGCCTCTACATTATTTTTAAAATGAAAAGGGGTTGAATGGTGGAGTTTTACTTTAAAACCGAACTGATATCCTGGAATGTACGACCTGTTTGAGATTCTCTTTCTTTAACTATGCTCAAGTTTTTCCAAGTACTGGGAGTTGGTGATAGGACGGTAGTTAGCAGGTCTAGTGGTCCATATTTGGCTTAGGAATAGTTATTATCGACCCTTTTTTCCATTCTGGCGGCACGTAGCAATGTTTAAGACAAAAGTGGTATATTCTTAAAATGTAGTGATGAATATTTGCGTGTAATTTCTTCAAATGAAATTTTGTAATGCAGTCGTGACCTGAAGCATTGGTTTTTCCTCTCTTTACCATGTCGAAATAGTCTTCTTCCTCTATGATAATATCAACTGTCGGAGGATCTGTAAAGAAGTATTCTTGAAACCAATTTTCCACGACGGCAAATTGGTTTTGGTCGAAATTAGGGTCTTCCGAAAGCTGATATTCATGAACCAGATCATCCCTCTTTTCCACCAAGAAGGTCTCTAAAGCCTTAACTTTAGTGGAGCAAGAACTAATAAGAAGGCCTTTTAGCTGTAGATACAGTTAAATTTAATTAACTTCCACAAGAACTGTATTCCAGAATCCAAGAAACGCAAATGAGTGCATGGCAGTCAAAATAAAACCAGCGTCGGATCTGGTTGTCACATTTTTTGTCACATCAGCCGAAAGCTGTTCCAGAACATCCAGGACATCTGAATAATGGTTCTTCATCATATTAACTGCATCATGCCTGGCGCTCCAGCGAATATCAATCAAGGGCTTTACACCTTGCTTCGTTACAGTAGTCAGGGCGTCCCAGCGATGAGTCGACGATGAGTATGATACAAAGACGATTTCCAAGATACCAAAAAAGTGATTAAATAAATGGCAACCGGTGCAGCATGTAATCCAATCAGTTTCAGGAAATGATTTGTACATGCCACAAACTGTGCCTTCGGATTCACCTTTTTAATCCGTACTTGAACTCCACTGTGTACACCAGACATAAACGCTCCATTGTCATACGCTTGTCCTCTACAGTCCTGTATATCCAGTCCGTCTTATGTACAATCATTTTCGTTAGTTGCTCTGCATTTTTTCTCTTCGCTTCAATAAAGTCGACGAAAGACTCCACTACCTCTACTTTGCCTTCTTCACACTTCACTACCTGACTAATTTGATCTTCATCATACTTGTGTGCTGTCAAAAATAATAGTAGAATATTTGGCTTCTTTCACCTGCCTAATAACTTTCCCGCGAACTTGATCCGCCAAAATTTAGATGAATTCGTTTGTGTCTGAGGTGACAGATATGAGACTTGGATTTTGCTTTCAAGCTTAATCTTCGTAACATGTTCGCATAATATCGCTTTGTACTTTGCCAGAAGCATTACGAGTTCAACAAAGTTGCCTCTGTTTCCATTTGCAACGTTTTCATCAGATGATTTACGATGCCCACGTAGTGCTAAGTTTTGCTTCGCCAAAAACCGAATCACGTCAAGCAATCTTATTAAAATATCCTTCCACTTCTGTTCTTTTTTGCGTGCAATTGTTAGTTCTGCTTCATTGATCGTTGCTCCCAGGTTGATCCTCATTTTTAATTCCCTCCACTTAAACAAGTTGTCATTGCGTACTTTGCTGGACTCATGTTCATACACCGATATATAAAGTTAAACCCATCCGTGGTGCTGAATCCTGAACCAGTGGCCTTTATTTTATAGAAGAGCAGTAGAGCAAAATTAATTCTTGGATAGAAATAAAATAAACAAACCTTGTTTGGCATTAATATATTCAAAGGGGCAAACCTTGTTTGGCATTAATATATTCAAGGGGAGAGTTCTTGTAAACACACTGCACCGACAACGTTGATTAAACACACTGAATAACATCATTCCGGAAATAATAACTTTTTCAATATTTATTTTTAAAGCCAGAAAACTATTTTTGTTTATTATCTGAAGTGACAGACAGATGATCGATTCAATTTACAAAATGTGTTATTGAATAATACAACCTAATAGAATGACATCAAAGTGGCGTACAATACCTGATTTAATATAATTTTTTATCAAATAAATACAACAGCTGTCTAAATCAACCTTGTTGCCGGTGCAGTCGGATCTTGGAACTGTCATATCAATAAATGTTTATATTTAAATCGATGTTGCCTATATTAACACAAAAATCAAAAGTTTTGAATAATTTTATTACATTTTTAAGATAATTTCATGATATGATTTTTGAGATCTGGTAATTTGTTTACGGTTTTCCAAAACAAAATCAAACAGAACACTATACCAAATACCCTGCCTACAAACTGGCGTTGCGTTAATTCTAGTCCTTGAGTTCGTTGGAAACACCTTTGATGCGGACTAAATACTGACTGAGTGTTACCTCGCCCTGGATCATCCTCGCGCATCGTCACTCGGGGGTCTAAACAAGTTTACACAAGGCGATATTTGATGTGCGAGAAAGATTCGCGCATTTAGAATTAAGTTAAGATTTAAGTATATTTTTGCCTTAAAAAAAAGTTGCTTGAAAATTTATCACCCGAATTAACGTAGAGATAAATTCCAATTTTGTCTTTGTTTTTAGTGGAAAGATTAATTTTAGAAGGTAAAAAAGTACTTCAAGAACAAGGTGTAGATGTTAACGATTCCATGCTAGGTTTTCATATGCCCCCTTTCAACACTGTGGGACACTTGCATTTGCATGTCATTTCACCTGCAAGCACTATGTCTTTGTTGCATCGAGTGATGTTTCGACCTAAAACATGGTGGTTTGCATCTGTAAGTAAACAAATAAGAGATCTATCAATTTAGGGTTCTTGCCGTATGGGACCACTTCGGTTCTGGTCACACACAATGTAAATAATTTTAGTTATTAATTATATTTTTTCCAATTAAATTTTTTTTCATATTCTGAAAACAATAACCGATTTGTAACCGAAACGTTGAGTACTTTCTATAATTTTTTAAGTTTCTGAAGGTATTTTTGTCAGTTTAGTTTTAGTTCAGAAGTCTATTATGAGACGAGGATCGCAGTAGTTCCAATCGCCAAGAACCCCAAATAATATTTATAGTCCAGGAGCTAAAGGAATAAAAAAGGTTATAACTAGCCGGTCCACTTCATTAAATTCTGTCATAAACATGTTTTCTATTAAGAAAAGGATAGGTCAGATCCAAGGCAGTTTGAAAGTTTATGGAAGGCCAATGCTGTAGAACAAAATTGTCCAGGCGCGCAGGGCAGCGGGAATAGGGGAACAGGCCCCGCGGAATTTGCGCAATGAACAGTAGTTCAGGTCTGGACTTTTCAAAATTCATTATTACCATGTATAAATTTGACGTCATCAGGTGTCAAATTCAAACTAACTATATTTTTACTGTTTTTTTTTTAATTTTTTGCATAACATGGTTATTGAACAAAACTATTATAGAATATTAAATATTATTTTGTAATATTGTATTTTATATAACCTGATTTAATATGGAACGAATTGATGGCGCCACTTTACAGCCTTCTATTTAAACGGTCGATATTTTTTAAAGTTCTGTATTTTTACCAAAAATCTTAATAAAAGATATGAAAACACGATTTTTTAAATAAATTTAAAACATTGTATGATAGTTTTGTGATAAAAGAAGGGCAAGATAGTGTATATGAGTTTAATTTAATTATCATATTTAGGGATCTACTGGCCGAGTGATGATCGCGTTGTTAAATTTAGCAATGTACTTAGCAATTGTTAAAAGTTACCAACGGTTTAGAATGTTTAACAAAACGTCATTGTCAGTGTTATTCAATGATTTTAGTAGGCAACCTGTCAAAATCTGACATTTTGTTAAACAATCTAAACCGTTGTTAACTTAGCAATTGTTAAAAGTTAACAACGGTTTAGAATGTTTAACAATATGTCAGATTTTGACAGGTTGCCTACTAAAATCATTGAATAACACTGACAATGACGTTTTGTTAAACATTCTAAACCGTTGGTAACTTTTAACAATTGCTAAGTCCATTGCTAAATTTAACAACGCGATCATCACTCGGCCGTATATCTGGGAAATAAAACGTTGTCGAAAAAACCTTACTTTAGATTTTTAATCAGCGCCGCCTCCGTATGCAAAAAGTAATCGAAATCGGCGAGAGTCAAGAAAATTAAAAGTTTACCATAATTTAAACTGATTCTTTGTGTTTTAGGCTCATACAATATTTTAAAAATTTACAATTTTCATAAAAGTACAATAAAATAGTATCTCAGGTAACATAACCAAATTTAACAAGAAGTATAGGTTTTTTACATAAGCATATTTTATTTTTATTTTTAAATCTTGGAACTGTCCACCAAGGCTGAGGCTTTAATACTATAGTTTATTTCAGCTAAGATTTGAATTTAAAGCCGTTATAATTAATCATGGCGGACTATGATGTGTCATTATTTAGTTACTAGATATTTTCTTTGTTCAGGGTCGGATTAAGGTTTATTGATTAAAATATCTTGTCACGTCCACATTTTTTATTACATAGTCGACATTATGTTGTTCTTTGCTTAAAGAAAAATGGTGCTACACCAATTATTATGAATAAAATTGTTTTGACTCTGCGGCTAAAGTATAGCTTTTCAGCCTTCTTATAGTCTTAAGTTATTTTTAGGCCAATATTGGAGTAGCCTAAACCCCAGAAACAGATTTAAGGCAACAACCCAAGCAGCTAGGGTTACCACCTGTAAAGTAAGGACATTAAAGAAAAGTTCGCCTGGGTAGGTGGGGGGGAGGAAGAGACAGGTTAGATGTAAAATAAAATACAAATTTGTGACTAAGTATATTATGGTTTATTTTTTATCAAAGACAAAGACAAAAAGTTAATTAATGTTAGACACCCAATCGGGCTTACACACGTCCAAAGGTTTGAGTACACTTTGAAAATATAATAAATAATAACCAGGAAAACATAGGTTCTTTTGGCTGGACCAAGTTCTTCATTTTGCATATAGTTTTTAAGAAATTGTCTTCTTAATGAAGATACATGTGGTTTTTCCATCAATGCTCGGCGATTATTATCCGGTCTATAAGAAAAGCCCATACTTTTGACTTGTTTAACTGCCATCATATAGCTGCTTGTCACGAAGACGATTGTGTAGCGTTGGTAATGTCACATGTAATTCTACAAAACAAAACATAATTATATCGTTAAGTTAATGCAATAAAAATATTATAACTCAACACTAAAATTAAAAAACATAAAGAAAACAAATTTTACATTTTTGTAGATTTCTAAAATTTTGGTATTAGCTGGAAGAATAGACCAAAGAGAACTTGCTCCATTTCCTTTACATGAATGTTTGAATGTTTTTCTTTGGACAACTATCTTTTTCTGTTCAGAGGTGATACAAACATAAAAAGCAATATTTAAACCTAAGGTGGTATTGTGTGAAGCTAAACAACAAAGTTCGGTGTAGAAAACCCTCAAGCACTAAATGATGAAATTGGAGATGAATTTGCTACAATAAATTTTTAATTGGTCGTGGAAGTATATTTATTTTTACCCTTGTAGGATAAAAAACCTAAATGCATAAAAAGTGATTTATGGCAAACTTAAATAAATACTACAAACGTAGGTAAATACACATATAACGAAGGTATTCACCAAGCACCTGTAAAAAATTCCTTCAATTAGTTGTTTACTTAGTATTACATTGTTATCCCAGGTAAATATTTTGTTAAAAAGTGTTTATTTCCATTAAGAAAAAAATCTAATTAATTATTTAAAATTTTAAAAATATTAACCTCCGATTGTGCACTTGAAAGTAAAATAATTACTTACTAGCAGAATACATATCATATATTTCTTTTTATCTGTAAACTATCACCCTCTCTGATTTCTACCATAGGCCTCTTTGACATAGTGTCAAGCAATCTTCTTTAGGTCCATTTTTATACTTTATTACAGACGGGACAGAAATCTTCAAAACTTTAGCCATTTCCTAATAAAATGTATTGATTAGTAGGTGTACTTATTTATATATATATATATATATATATATATATATATATATATATATATATATATATATATATATATATATATATATTTATTTTTTTTTTTTTAATAAAAAAACAGATACTGAAAAATTTTAAATTATGAATATTATTTGAAAGCTGTAAAAATATTGCTTATATTTTAGCTTTTCTTTTTAGTATTATATAAACCTGTAGGTAAGATATCATCCAATTAGTGTTTTTTTTTTATTAAAAAGTGCCACGTTTAATAAAATTTGGTGCAGTCGCCAAAACACCAAGATTCGCTTTTTAATAATGGACATGGACATGAGTTAAGTTGTGAGAGTTTTATGAATTTGGGAGCAAAAGTTTTAAAGTATTGTAAACTAAGGAACGCGTAGCTGTTTCGCTCCACGATTTATCGTTATTTGGAACAATAGTCCATATGTCCGTCAAATTTGTACATGCCTTAATTTAACCAAGATGAATGTTAGATGTGGGCCAAGCATAAAAGTATGCTCTCTTTATCAAATCTTAAAAATAGCAAAATAAATAGAACAAATCCAGGTTATAGCGCTTTTGTATTACCTTTCTTTTATTTTTATTTTACTTTTAATGAGAAAATGTTGCTAAAACAGGCGCTAACCTGTGACAAATTCACCTTTTATGAAAAAAAAAAGAAATTTTTAAGCAAACGAAACTACCTTGTCCTGCTTTTAAAAAACCTTGTTCACCTCTAATATTCAAAACTGTTGAGGTTATTGTTTTAAAATAATAAAAAGGTAATCTCAACCAACCAAAACTAACCCAAAAAAACCAAAGATTACTTTAAAAAAATATTTAAAAAAGTATAAATACATTCGTAATTCTAACCAGATCCTACGACTTACTAATCCAATGCCTTATCCACTAATTTATTAAGGCGTTGTAAACCTACTTTCGAAAATGGAATATAAACGGCAAAAGAGAGTCTCGCTCCACCCACACCTTGCATTTAGATTGGTTGAGCTAAAGTCTATAAAAATTTACACATAAATTTAACATAAAAATGTTATTTTTAAATAAATAATTTTTAATGGCATTTTGTATTATGAGTATAATTTACCTGAAGAGGGCTTAAATCACAGTGTTCTACAAAATAGTTATAAACATTTTTTACAAATTCTTAAATAATTGTTACCATATAGAAGATTATATGATGATTCCTAAAAACCCATATTAATGTTTAAACTACAAAACAGTACCTTTAATATAACACTTAAGCAGCAAATGGTTTCTAAGTTTTAAAAAAATCATAATTATAAACATAGTGATTAATCTAGCAGTATCTAACTTCCACTGTACAGCAGCTCATAAATATAAATTTAAGATGTTATTTAAAACTACCAATTTCCCATTAACACTCCCTTTGGAAGTACATGGGATACAGTAATCATGATCATCCATTACTGATTCCTAAAAATATAGAGAATAAAATTAAAAACTGTTTCTGCATATTAATAAATATTACTTACTTTTTCAGAAATAAATAATTTCTGTTAAATAAAATAAAGTTCAATACCATGTATTATGTTCAACACTATATATAAATAATCAAGAAACACTAAATAACACGCAAACTATCAAAAAATCACTAAAACTGGCTAAATATTCCAAAGAATGAAGCAAAATAGCATCAGCTGTTAACACGTCAACATCTGAAACAGAAAATAAAAATCCGAACAATCCGGCCCCTTTTAAGTGAACAGTACAAGTAAACTAACTGATGGTTTATATCGCTCTTTAACAGTTTACGTGTATTAAAAAAAGAGGCAAATATAATCGTGTTTTAAATTATTTATTTTTAATTGCCGGTTGCTTTTCTGGTCTGGTAACTTTTATATTTTGAGAACCTAAAAAAACGGTTGGCATTTGTGACAGAAGTAACGGCTTTAAATTCAAATCTTAGCTGAAATAAACTATAACGTACTGTGGGTATCTTAAGTGTGGTAAGAGGGAGTTTATTTACACAAGACTTAAATATTTGGAAATTTGGAGAAGGGAAAACCTCTACGGGATGACAGAATGAAGAAAGTGGAAACTTCGGAGCGTCTTAAGTTAAACTGTAAAAGGATGCATAAAAATGGCACTAAGTGTTGGTCTGTTGGGAGCTCTCAGAGAAATTATACTTGCCAACTCCTCGGAGCAGAAGCCGTGAAAATTCCTATAAAAATGCGACATATCCTCCACAGCCCGTCAGTGGGTAAGAGAAGGAAGCTTTTCTGTAAGGGTGGGATCATTAATAAGACAAACAGCTCTTTTTTAAATGGAATTAAGAATTATAAGAGTTGTAGGAAACGCCATTCTCCAGACATGAGAACAATATTCTAAAGATGGTCTGATTTGGAATACATACAGAGCATACGGATTAGACGGAGAGAAATACTTTCTGTCTTAAAAGAAAAATCCAAGCTTTTTTAAAGTAGCTGAGGCTATGGATGAAATCTGTTTGTGCCAGTTAAGGTTATTCTCAAAAGTAACGCCAAAATGATTTAATGACTTGCTTTCGCGCGGAACATGACTGTGTCTTGGAGCATTAAACTGGACAAGATTTTTGAAGCCCAAATCAAGTTTAGTTTAAAATCTTGTGAAAGATATTTGCATTTACCTGTGCGTGTTTTCCAAATCAGGGCTGGCTTAGGAACTTGAATATTAGAATGGAGGATACTATCGTCAGATAAGCTAATAATAGGATTGCTAGTGAAAAAGAGATCGTTGATGTGAAAATCATAGATGGTGCCATAGGACACCCCAGCATTAATTTAGGAAGAAGCTGGAAGGATGACGTTACTATATTATAAGTAACAAACACAAAATTATGGTCACAATTATATAAACACATTAATAATCCAAAGAACTTCTGCAACCACAAAATAAAATCCTCCGGCTCTGTCGAAAGTATAACATTATAACCTACCTTTGGCTAATAGTTATAATGAGATTGTCCAAATTAAATGATGTTATACTAGCCATGGATTTGGACAAAATGCCTTACGGTCGCTCTCTTTTTGTCGTGGCAATAGGTCGTGGGTTTGGTTTTTAAATATTCCTTACTACTCCCAAAACAGGGGCCGAACAAATACTAAGTTGTTAATTAGAAAATCCCTTCTGTAGTAATTTGTCACAAATTAAGAAATTGAAATTTGGGCGCCATCTACGTTATAAAAAACAGTAATGACAAATTCCAGAAGGTGACCCCATAGACGGGGGAAATGAAAAAACCCGTGCCCAACATAAAAAAAAAAAAACACACTATTTAAAAAAACCGTATTCTTTAAAGAAAAAAAATAGCTTAAAATGAAAGTTAAAAGGCTCACTTACAAAAAATTAACAAAGATTGGGGCAAGTTTTTCAAACTTTTACAACCGTTTCACCCTTTCAAAAAATTAAGAGTTAAAATATTAAAACAAAAAGGTAATTTTAATTTTGGTGGAAATAGTTCAAGAAATTTAAAATTAATTTACTTAATCCTAGATTTTTTAAAAAAAAAAGGGACTGCTTTTTAAAAACCTTTTAAAAAAAAAAAGGGGTGCAACTTATCTGCGTGCTCCTCTACGTGGACTGAGTCAGGTCTCAAATATTAACTTCTAAACACACTGTCTGATGTTAGACTTCTTGTGCAGCTACGGACTGGTCGTT